>JAHWFP010098509.1:0-13755 GCA_023313725.1 Lithobius niger | reverse complement strand
TGAGACCATCCTTACGGCTTACCTTTTCCACCGTTTTTTAGCCTTAATCTTTTTTTAATCTGGCCATTTTCGCCAAATTAACGCGCACTTTCACTTCCACACATTCAACACGACGCCATGTTTGTTTGGTAGAAGAGCGACACCTGTCGATGAAAATGACTATCTAAAATTATAATAATCTTGAAAGTCTAATTAAAGTTATATTTTATTTTTATCGTAAAAAATACAACTTTTTATTTCAAATAACACATTAAAAAAAAATTTAGAAATTGTCGTTTGGGCGTGGAAGTAACTAGCGCCAAAATCGGACCTGGCGGTAATTTTTTTGTTTTTGTTTGTGTATGAATCGAACAATCTTGATTTGTGCTATGTGATATTCGCATTTAACGTCATTGATGAATAGGTAATATAACTTGGTGGATGTCATTTTAAAATCGGGAAGGGAATTATGATTAGAGATTAGACTGAATGAAACTGTGCATGTACCTGGGAATGGGAGGAGTAAACAATTCAGTAAACAAAAATAAGACGGGTAAACAAATGTGGTCAATTTCCCGTCCTTTTTATACGGGGGGACTTGGGGGGGGGGGGGGGGGCAGATTTCCGCCCGTTGGAGGGAGGGGAGGACACAAAAAAAAAAAACACTGACCAGAGCGGTGGGAAAACACTTTAGATCTCAACATAGTCACTTTCAGCAGTCAACATTTCGACAAGTCTCGGCTTCTGTGTCTCCAAGAAACCCCCTGCTCCCCCTTCCCAACACGGTCAAAGCTTGTTAAAGCTTGGACGAACTACTCTATTTAAGAAGGACGTTGTCCTTACCACAGCCGCCAAGCAAAACGCGTCCTCCAGAAACTTGGGAAATAGGCAGCGCCACAACTTCTCGGTGTGGACTACAATCGCCCTGCAGCGAAATGTGAACAGGGCCACACGTTCCATCTGAGGGTTTGTGGTTAGACTTTTAAGCTGTCGTCTACTACCCCACAAAAATTTTGAACCTGCGCTGTGGTCGCCACTGTAGAAAGTCGACACACTATCAAAGATACAGGTTGTCGTACGTAATCATCCTTCTGATAGAGAGTAGTAACACCGGAAAGTACCAGCCCTAGGAAAACAGTGCTGTACAATCAGGAATAGTTTTGGAAAATGCCTCTGTACATGTACATAATCAGAGCCCCAAGCAGACGGGCACTTCAGTTTCTGCTGGATAGGCTGGTGTACTTCACTCATGACAAGGAGCTATCAAGAGAGTTCATCACTTACCTCGGCAAAGTCACAACCATCAAGCTTGCCGGGATGGCAAGATGTTCACGCTCAACCTCGCGGTTTTTTTGAAGCAGGCCAACCTTTGGGGAGCTATTCTTGCATCTGGCATCAGGCTGGTGAAGGCGTGCAGGGGTGGTCCCGAAGGTTGGGGCAGCGGACTTGAAGGCACGGTTGCTAAAGGTCTGCTTGCACTTGGTGGTTAGTGTGAGTTGAGGTCACCAACGTACCTGAGGTCTCTGCGGCTGCGTGCCCACGATCATGTTCAAGGGATGGCTGTCCTACAAGATTCTGAGGGCAATCTGCTGCCCTAATTTCTTTGCCCTGGGGCTATGGTTGTTCCTCACCTGTTCCTCCTCTTTTCTTATATTGTTTCTGTTGTCAGTTATGTTTTTGTTTTTTTTATTCTAAGTTTGTACCTTGTGTACGGTAAATACATAAATAAATAAATAATCAATACTGATATGAACCGAGTAAGCCTATTATACTACGGAGAAAAGATCGACACTAGGCAAGAAATACTGTATGACTGACCTTGGCTTGTCAGTTGCAATCATATTTATTGTTTACACAAGTCGACGAGCATGCATAGCTGCAAGCCGGATGGTAGCGCCATGCAGGGGTGAGGGAAGACACCACAAATATGGTAGATGTCCCCTTACGATGCACTCCCTCTGGTGTATTGGGAGCCATTTTAAATTCACTCTCCACCTCTCTCTTCTCAAGTGAGCGAATATTTTTCTCAACTTCACATCAATTTAGCTTGTCGAGCAGTAATTATAGGTTCTTCCCATTCTTAAAAAATGGGTCAAAGCCTTGCTTTTGGATATTTTCATTTACTCCACGCAAATAGATGACTCCCATTCGCACGCTATTGTTTGGTTTAACGAGTTGGGGTGCTTCCACGGTCGTGCTCACACTCTCACTGACTTCCTCATTCTTACCAGCCCTCACCATTGAAAACACTTTAAGAATGTGGAAGAGAGTGAGCACGACTGCAGAAGCACCCCAACTTGAGAAATCAAACAAGATTGTGCAAGTGGGAGTCACCTATGTGCATGGAGTAAGTGAAAACATCCAAAAAATACTCCAAAAGCAAGGCTTTGACTCATTTTTTTTAGTAACAAGAAGAACCTAAAATCATTGCTCGACTAGCGAAATCAACGTGAAGTTAAGAATGGAGAGTGAATGGTCCTCAATACATCAGATGGAGTGTATCGTGTCCCATCCCATGTATAGTAGTAGTGAATGTGATGCTGTGTATGTCAGTGAAACGTGTAAAGGCGTTGTTGAGCCTGTCATGCAGCACATGACCGATACTCGCATCGAAGTAGCTACCAACAGCATTGCGTTTCACACATGGACACTGCCCATAAGATTGCTTGGGACAGGACTTCTACTCTTCTTGTATCGTGGCTGAGCGGTGAGAGAGCTCAGCGTGGTTGCAGGACATTTCCGGATCTGGTCGAACCCCAGGAAAGGGGATCTTCTCAAAGTCCCTGCCAGAACTACTGGCCATGGTAGCGTGAGTGGCTACCATGCTCCTTCAGTGGCTATGGCAACTATTCTGGACATTCGTTCAGCCCCTACGATAATCGGAGATTTCCCGGTTCAAATCCCCGGGTTGGCTCCTCCCTTTACCAGATATTTCTTCTCAAAAAAGTCTGGTCATGTTCAAAATTTAGACGTTTTAGCCTTGCGAGCATTAAATTGCTTCGACTGACTTAAGGCTCAAAGAAATTAATTAAAAAAAACAAACTCCCGAAAAGACAGACACTTGCTAAGCTTGGAGTCTCTTGCAATTCAGTACGAAATCATGACGGGGTGCTACCTCACGAACCTCCTGGTACCATATTTTCCAACTGTCGAGTTCCTCATCAGCAGACAATTTAGTGAGCAAGTTACCTTTTCTTGTCACCAGCAGAGTGGAGCTGAAAGTGGGCCTAATGAATACAGAAGGCACATTAATGCCAAGTTGGAATCGTCTCTTCAACATTCCAAGTGCTTTCAACAATGTAGACAGAAGTTTAAACATTTACGCTGCCTGATGAAAACTATACAATATGAATAAAGTTTAAAAAATGTAAATTCCATTTCAAAACAACTGCCAGTAATGTACAGAAGGCTTTATTTTACTGCAAAGTTAACAAAATTTTGGTGAAAAGTCATTCACAATTTATTTATTCAGGCAAAAGTTGCGAATTTTGCGAGAAAATGCAAATTTTGCGATCGCATATTTTCATTTTTGCCTTCAGCAAATGGCGCACACCTCCCCAATTGAAAAATGGGGTCAAAATTCTTATTAGTAAACAAGTTGCCAATTTTGCGATTTCGCAAAATCGCATGAAGTACGGGTCCTTACTTATGCTCTAACTGCACTATATGTTTGGTTTACTACGTGAACAAATCCAGGGAAGGTGTTTGGGTGCGAGTTAGTGTCTTACGTGGGCCTAACTATGTTCAAACCGTGGCGTTTTCACTTGACGTTCTGCAGCTATTTCACCCAGTGAGGGATATTTCTAAAGAAGCAAACAGAAGAATCTGTACAAAGACGTAAAGAAACAATTTTTTTAAATAAGTGAAACAAGAAAATCCATGTAAAATGTAGTACTAACACAAATTGCAAGCGATGTGTAGTTAGTGGTGGCATAAAATATCAGTCATTTAGTGTGTGAATAAATACTTCCTCGAGCAAAGCGAGACAATGCCAACGGAGCGAGCGATGTGACTAGTACTAACTAAAGTGAACAGAACTTTTGTTCTTTTCTGTGTAGTGAAGTGTGATCTTTGAATTTTTTTAATGTGGTACGCACGTCACAGAAACACTGCTTGCCAGTATTTTATCATAAGCTCTACTAACTAGTGCTCTGCAGGATATCCTCTAGAGGAATGCTTAATGGTGCGTTACTTGAAAATGATGATTTCAGAAACTTTATGCTATTGTGGTTTCATTTATATAGGTTATTATTAAGGGTATATTTTTTAATTCCTTGCTAATTTTCTTTTCAGCTGCCACGATGAGGGCCGTTTCTTTCGTGTGCAAACTTGAGTTCGAGGTTCAGGGCAATGTAATGAAAGATGCAATTGCCTTGGGGGACGTCGATAATGATAAGGTAAAACTGTTACAGTTTTCCATTCAGGAAAAAATCGCCATTTTACTTTGAATGTTCAGACTCTCGACGACGAAAGTCGCACAGATTACGCTCAAATTAAAAGGAAAAGTAACCATGCGACAGCTCCCTGAAAACCGAGGGCACACGCTTCACTGCGCTGCACTTTCCTAGTATTTTTCAGATTTTCGATAGGCAGTTTTGATTTTCCAGTGTAATTGACTATCTTCGTCAGGCAAAAGATATCATGAATAAACAGACACTCCTTGCGTCCAGTTTGGAAAATTGTCAACACTTAAAGAAGGCTAGAATTCCTAGCAATTCAACATGAACTTGATGCTTGTCAAACACTCATGAATCTCCAGGGACCAGCAAACCCAACAATTAAATTCATAATGAAGTAGGGAACTGAGTGAACACCTTACCCATAAAATGGCAAGAGAATACAGGAGGCTACATATTTGAATGACGTTACCGAAAACAGACACAATTCCCCATTTAGATCGGAAGGGGAAAAAACTTGTTTTTTATGCCTGATGAAATAGAATGACATTTCAATTACTGTACATCAGAAAGTCAAAACTGCCTATCAGACATTTGCAAAATACTAGTGAAGTATAGTGCGATTTTTGTTGTTGAGATTTTTCATTCATTTAAAGCGATAAAGACATCTTACTACTGTGGACCCAACATCTGCAATATGTACAAAGTTTACTAGTGTGAACCTCTTTCAGATTGCGCTTGAGACTTGGTGCCTGCAAGAGAGTTATACCATTAATTTCAGATTAAATGCTGATACTCGGGCTTCTCAACCACGATAGCATGACGAATGGGAAACCTGAAAGGTTTGGAATAGTAAAAAAAAAAGGTGGTGGAGGGGTTGCCAGCATTACAAATGAATGCAACATTTTCATTCCCTCCTCGTATGGTAGGGCTTAGTACAATTATGTACAGGCAATAGAAAGCAGCATAGCTAAGAATGGTTTTAATAACATGTACGTTTGTTTATTATCCGTGTTTAGCTGAATTGAGTTCGTATTGTGTCATTGGTTTTCAAACTACCATGCAGTAAAACCAACAACCATTAAGTAGTGAAAACACCTTTAAACATTTGGAAATGCCTGTCATCTCAATTGCACTTAGGCCACATGATTAGGAATGTTGTAGTTTGAATGTGATGATGGTGGCACTGGGAAATGTGCTCCAGTCCCTTGCGTAGTTTTGTTTTGTAGTACACCCACAGAATCTCGGATTGACCTTACCTATCTGTAGTACAGTATGTCATCCTATATCTCCAATTGTACATGACCTCGTGAGTCGGTTAAACTTTGGCATTAACCCAAAAGAGCTTCACAGTTTGTTGTTTGTTTGGTATTCAGAATTAAAAATTAGAAGCCAGTAACCTGCACATGTAAAAAACATTAGCACCCAATGTTTCAAACCAAATTCAAGTTCGTTATTAAGGGTTAAGAATCCAACGCATTAAAATCCTACCAAATATCCATCATTACCTGAGAAAAACCCAGGCTAGGATAGTTGATGATACCAAAACAAACGACAGACAAGTAGATTTTATTGGTTTGATTTACTACCCTAGCCTGGGTTTACCTCGGGTAACGATGGATATTTGGTAGGTTTTAATGTGTTTGATTCTTCGATCCTTGATAATGGACCTGAATTTGGCTTCTAACGTTGGGTGCTAATGGGTGATGTGTACACACTTAAGTGGCTCCATACTTTAATTGTGAATGCGCCATAGACATAGTGCTTGGTTTTTAACTTGGTTAAGACCACACTGTTGTTGTGAACAGAACCTCGGAAAATAAAATGGTTTACAGTCTTTGTTTACTGTATTTTTCAGGGGAACGAGTTAGCAGTTGGTAACATAAATGGTGATCTTTTCATCTTCAAGGGGACATGTGTCCGTCCATGGAGAACAAGCTCTGATCTTGGGATGGTAAGAAAATAAAGGGTTTATTTATGAATGGCTATGCTCTCTGACTGCACTGGTATTGTGTTAAGTTTTACGAACATTGGGAATTAAGGCCTGATGATGATGATGGGGAGGGGTCTTATTTAACACCCTAAGTCGACATGCCTATTGAAAATTCACAAATATTTGTTTTTATTTGAATTTGATCAGTTTTTAACTGAAGAAGGAATACAAACTGGACAAATGCTTCTAAAAAACGTTCAGAATCGTACTTTAAAATGTTGTAGCCATCAGAAAAACAAGCAAACTTACGCGATTATTTAAAAAAACAAAGGTATAACAATACCTTGGCTAATTTTCGATAGTCCGATACTGCTGGGGATGCAATTCACAGCCGACTATCTCCTTCAGGCAACGCACACTTATTTTTCTTATTTACATCTCCTGTGGAATTCGAATTTGGCGGTTTTTGGACGTGGCCTTCAATATTCGCAGGGCCAGTCTTGCTCTTTCCCAACGCCACATTGCGGCCTCCAATATTAGTTGGGTTGCTTCACCATCTTCTTCTTAGATCATCTCTCGGCTCATTTCGGAGCAGGAATTGGATAGCTGGTTGGATGGTCGAATATTGAAGGCCACGCCCAAAAACCGCCGAATTTGAATTCCACAGGAGATGTAAACAAGAAAAATAAGTGAGCGTTGCCTGAAGACGATAGTCGGCTGTCAATTCCATCCCCAGCAGTATCGGACTATCGAAAATTCGCCAAGGTATTGTTATACTTTTGTTTTTGAAATATTCGCGTGAGTTTGCTTCGTTTTACAAATGCTTCATTTTCTTTTTGCTTTTATAATTAGAGGAATACAAAACCCTCACTGTTCCAATTTTTTACTGTTAACTAAGACCCTGAAGCCCTTTTAAGACTATAAAATCTCTCTTGCCTTGATAACAACGTGGAAATAAATAAAAACAACTACATATTTTGGCTCACATACTACCCCAATGAAAAACATCGTGAGCTTGCGCCACGGAGGTTTATGACGTCATCTTTCTTAAAGCTAGGTGGGGTGCTGTCATACTCTTCTCCTAGTATTGTGCAAGTTTTGGCCGATGCTGGTTTGTTGTTGGACTGCGGTAAGAAAGATGACGTTATGCTGCGCAATTCAATGCTGGATTTTCTCCAGCGATTGGGAGTTACGCACGCATCATCTGCTTAAAGCAGGCGATTTTTAAAAAAATGTATGGCTTAAGCATGAACACCTATGGACGACTGATGCCTGCTAACATTAATGCCAGTATCTAAACTAACGATTGTTGGAGGGTTTAGTATTCCATCAAGATAAAATTTTTAGTAACATAGCTATGTTGGTTTAAGGCTAGCTATAATGGGGATTAGGGTGACTCAAGTACGACCATCTCATAAGCCATAGGTCTCGGCACATTCTTGAAGAGCAGGACCCCGGAAATGAACTTTTACCCATGTTGATTGCGGCATGTAAAAGATCCTTGGTATTTCCTAGCAAAATTGTCCTTCTCCGTTCCGAATTAACCGCAGCAGTTGAAAAGACGTTAATTTTACAATTTCCTTTTTTATATATAATGCTTGTTAAATAAACAGACATAAATCGCTGTAAATAATATAAAGGAAAATGGGAAATATGCCGTTAGCAAAAATCATACACTAGAATAGCGTAGTATATTAAGCCACCTTTGGGCACTTATGTTTCATTCAAGTGACGTGACCCGGATTCGACCCAGCGAACCGGTCCATCTCCAGATCACAGTCATGCCGCCTTTACCAATATGGCCACTTGTCAGTGGATCGATACGGACAAGTTAAGCCGAAGATAATTGTAATATTTGGCTCAAAGGAAACCCTTTTTGGATTTACACAAATTTGTTCGATGACCAGAAAAATGACGATAAAGTTGGGTCCTATGGAATAGCTTGTAAATTTTAAGTTAAGATCGTTATTGTAGAATTTAGTGTAGCAGAGTTGCAGCCATGCATGGATGGGTATCATTAGAAAGTAACACAAGAGAGCAGCACTTAAAACATGTTGTCAGTATGACAGCTTACCCTTAAAGTGCAGAGGGTCGGCATTTATTAAATATTAGTCCCATGTACACAGGTGGGAAATGTGATTCGCTCTATCGTCCTCTTGGCATGTAGACCAATCCGTAACAACTCAGCTGTACTTTACTCGATTCACTCTGGTCCCAGTGAATACCCACGAAGCTCACTGTGCGTTACTTGGCTTAAGTTGACAGTATCTTGTCGTGGTTTGTAGGCAACTAGGCATACAACCTGTTGTGGAAGGGGTTATTTTTTTCTCCTTATAGTCATGCCTGTCACTATTTACTGCCAGGTGAGATAACATTGACATGATAACATAGATACAAAATGATGGAGATATCTTATTTTCAGATTGCGTCAGTTGTTATTGGCAATATCATGAATGAGGGAAAGGTAAACATAAATTGAAAATTGTAAACGCCACCTTTAGTTTTAAACTAGTTAGCAGTACAAATATTATTTGTATTTTTTTAGAATATGTTGGTGACTGTGAGTGGAGAAGGCTGGTGTCATATTTTTGATGTTGCATCTCCTGGAGTTCAGGTATATAGTTCTGCTGTTAAAAATTTTCACGTGTTTATCCATGCATGCTATAGGTTTGTATTGGGCTATTGTTATTACATTGCTGTGCACTTTTGCCAGGATGATCTCTCACCAGCAGACGATCGTCGCCGTTTACGTGCAGCACACAAACAACGTTTGCCAGCAAACACAAAAATGGCACTGCTTGCTAATATTGGTAAGTTTACTTAGGTGAATTATGAAAACATGCTGCAGAAGTACATAGAATTTGTTGAACCTCTAAATCTGAATGGAACAAAACTCACTTGGGTCACATCGGTAACTTATCTGGGTGTAGAACTGAGTGAACATCTGTCAGATGATTAACATGTGCGAAAAGTCCGGTCAGAGGAATGCAAGAAGAGCAATGCCATCGTGCACACCTTTGCCTTCTCTCATGAGGAGGTGAAAGTGCATCTGCTGAGGTCTAGAGCTATGGCGCTGTACGGTCTTGCAACCTGCTGCAGCTATTCTAGGGCGACAATGAACGAACTGTCATTGGTTTATCATGGGGCCATAAAACGGGCTCAACTGTTGTATCGATATAGTCACAATCATCATGCGTGCAGTGATGGGAACCTCCTCACTCTGGAACTTGCCATGGTCTTACAATAGGCTACGCTGTGGAGTAATGTACTGAACTCGAACAATGCCCTGATTGTTGCTTGCAGGGGGGAACCGACGATTGGGGACAAGGTCTTGGTGCAGTTGTTGCAGAGGGGTTAATGCATCTGGGACGATGGTGCGAGATCCGTACCCCCCACAACTTACGGCTGTTGAGGCAAAGGGCACATGACCATGTCCAGGGCATCGCGGTGTTGCAGGCGATCAGCGATTTGGACCGAGGTCCACCTTGAGTGTATTATTACCTTTGTTTTGATAATTTTGTTTTCTATTTTTGTCTCTCTCAAACCCATATGTACCTCGTTGTACGGAATAGAATAAATAAATAGAATACTCGCCTAGTCTAATATTTAGGAACCAGTATGTGATAGAATGCATAGTGCTTGTTTGAATGCCTCCTAACTACCGCATTGTTTTGCACATAAGCTGCACTTTTTTCGAAATATTTTTGCCTAAAAAAGCAACCAATTATTATTAAGCCCGGCATCCTGATGTTGTACAATGCAGCCGTAAATTTTTTTCTCTTGTAGATCAAGACGACAGCACCCAATTAGTTCTTGGGTTGACAGACCGTGTTGTTCGCTCTTATCGATGGAATCCTGCCCATCAGGTACACACTGTTGCATGTTACCGTGTTTCTCCGAATCTAAGATGACTCAAGTATAAGACGAGTATCAATTTTGGGTTTGCATATTCCAAAAAATAAGTGGCTGCGATTATAAGACGGGTGACTTCAGTAAGGCTTTAATTAGTCTTAGTATTACATGTATTATTTTGTATACTGTACTAGTAAATTTGCTTGGTACTGGATTCACAGCCCTAAATTTTAATAACATCTTTCATTTTCTACTGCTAATTAAGGCCATTTCCAATACATAGTTAGTTTTTGCTAAAAATCCAAAAACTATTTAAGCAACTGACTTCAGAATAGCACCATTGTGTAGCTCTCGCAAAAGCTATTCGAATGATGTATTCGAACATCAGAGTCAGTGAAAAATGTTCCGAGTTATGGATTTGCAGGCGAGTATAAGACGATGCTGCCGTTTTAACGAGAGAAAAACGGCAAAAAAGTTATTTGAAAAATGTACCGTCTTATATTCAGAGAACTACGGTATTTAGTCCCATTTTAACTTGCTGCCCTTTTAGTGACCAGTGCAGACTTACAGCAACAGGTACTTGTGATGAAGTTTAAAGCAGACGGTCGGACAAACAACACTGGGCACTTGATTAAATCATTTGAAACGTCAGTCACTTGATTGGTGTTTTCAGTACTTTTCCCTACAGAATTGTAGGAATTCCTTAGTTACAGCAATAATTAAGTTTCCAAGAATTCGGTAACTTGTTCATGTTATATGTATATGCAGATTGCTTATTAAGTAGGCTTTGGTCACAGCATTGTTTGATGGCATTCTATTTAGTGCTGAAATTAAATGTTGGATAATTCAAATGGGAAATCAAAACACCAACCTTTGAGCTAAACGGCAGCGTTTGTTAAAATCTTAACTTCCCAGCTGTGCCCTACGCGTGTCCGTAGCTGCAATTGTTTTCTGGAGGAGTAGCTGATCATTTTTTCCCGCACTTCTCCCAAGATTACCAACTGATACTTTTTAGGCCTCTATCTCTTCCCTTCTAATCCTCAACATAAAGAGTACAGGGGCAATGGCACGCCAGTTAACGTTCTGTGCTTTAGCCCATCTATGGACGGGATTGGACCCGTTCTAGTCCATCGCCAATTTTTTTTTATCAGGGTCATAATCAGATCTGCAGATGCAAAGAAAGAAGGCGATATGCCCGGCTAGCTAGCACCTTTTATCTTGTTGATTTCTTAAATGTCACACAATAGTTTTCACTTTTATGCGATGCTCAGTCTTGTTTGGATAGGCAGCTTAGCCTTTTCCCCCTTCGGTAGATGTGGCCCTGATGCCACACAGCCTTGACACAGAGTACAATAGCCATATTGATTGCTCTATTATTGTCGTCCTGTATGATTTCCATTATTGAACTCCCCCCCCCCCCCCCAATTATATTTATTTCATTGATGGACTGATACCGTATAATCCTGAATGTAAGACAGTACCATTATTTTCAAATTTGTACCATTAGAATAGCAGTGTCGTCTTATACATGTGTGCAAATCCATAACTCGTTCAGATTTTGGCCAACTTTAATGTTGAAATACACCATTTGAATCATTTTTCCACGAGCTATTCAATGGTGCTAATCTGATGCCAGTTACTCAAATAATTTTTTGGATTATTTATCAAAGACTAAATGTATTTTGAAAATAGCTTCAGTAAGCAGTCCAAAGTCGAAGCAATCGAATTAAAATTTTGGGTTTCTAATCCAGGACCAGGTGAATTTTCTAGTGTAGAAACTAATAACGTTATACGAAGCTTTATGAAAGCCTTGCTAAAGTAACCCGTCTTATAATTTAAGCCATTTATTTCTTTAGATTAGATATGCGAGCCCCAAAATGCTACTCTTCTTAAATTTGAGTCTTATAGTCTGGATTGTACGGTAGGCATAAAACAACCAATTCAGGATGCGATTTCGATTTTGAAAAAACGACGGCCTATAACCGATTCCAGTGTCTTGTTGTCCGATGTTTATGAAAGTAAAAGGAAACCAAGTTAAGTTTTTTTTGGAATCAAAAATACTTACGGGGATTTCACTAATAAAACCTGAAATTTCTGTAGGACTAAAATTTTATGTCCAGAATTAACTAGCAATGCACCTAGTAGTACGATTACAGCTTTCCTCTCTCTTAAAATCTGCTGCCTGAAATTTTCGCCAATGCTCCGATGATTAATATATAGAACCAATTCTGATTTGCAATGCCAACATTCATACATCTCCGACAGAGATTTATTTACATTAGTTCAATCAAGAATTTATAGGTTTGGGGAGGAGAATTTGTAACTCTAAAAAGTACCTATTGAAATGTGCTACATTCATTCTGATTAGTTCCATCCGAATTTTCAGAGGGTACCACGCATTCCATCTGGTTATTTTTGCTCATTTTTCACCCCAAATCTAAAGTAAACTAAATTACAACTATGTTAAACTAAATAATAATTAAATACAAGCCAGTTTCATTTGGTTTAGTTTAATTTTAGGCTGAAACCTGGGTGATGAGGGCGAAACAAATATGGTTTCAGCAAGCAAAATAGCAGAAACTTCTGCTTGTTTGGGGCTCCATTCTACTGAATGGTTGACACCCGGGCCTAGGATAATTTCTACCAATTGATCATTTAATATCAATTGATATGAAACCTGAGTAGAAATTCCCACATAAAACTCATGGCGCCATCTATGACGTTTCAGAAGGGATCTCAGTCACAAATTCTCCCCTACCGTATAAATTCTGGGTTCAATAAAAGAAATCTATAAAAACTGGTTTATTTAAAATTGTTACAATTACTTGCAGGATGCTTCAGGAAAAACGTCCGGAATGCTGATTGCTCAAAACAAATGGGAGTTTGCTAGTCAGGTAAGGGAAAACTGGTGAGATGATGTTAGGTTTATGTTGCACAATTTAGTGAAATAACAAATTGTTCTGTAAATGTTTTGTTTACTGGCATGTTCAAGTGCTTTAAATTTATTGTGGGTCAGAAATTTGTAAGTGGATTCTGGGCAGGCCATTAAAATTCTAATATTATTGCTAAAGTTTGACAGATTTTTGACATTGCAATACACAAGTTTAATCAGCTCGAAACAAGATTTTTAATGACAGAAATTTCAAACGTATAATCTCTTCATAAAATTTGACCGTGTGCAAAATTATTCAGTTATGATCAATTTTGCTTTATTCTTTAAGATTGGATCAATTTCCCTTCACCATGATGCAGATGGTGTTGCCTGCATTCTTGTTAGTCAGCCAGGTGGCACTTATGCTCGACTCAACTGCCACAATGCAACTGATGCACTGACAGAAGAAAGTAATGCACAAACAGAAAAGTAAGACATTCTAATACGCATGTAGTCATAATTAAATAATACAATACAGAGGTATTGACGAAAAATCATTTCTAAGCAACACATGTTGCAATTCGACCGTTTTGCATTTTTCCTTACTTAATATAGCCTGTAATTTAGCAAACGATTTCGCTAAACTCCCCCACCGAATGGCCGGTGCCACTACATCTTCCCGTCACTTTCGGTCTCACGTCGCCGCCATTTTGTTGAAATTT
>JAHWFP010098426.1:364-11693 GCA_023313725.1 Lithobius niger | reverse complement strand
ACCTTTGAAACCAAAGGCTGGGGTCCCAACGCTCAGCCATATTGACATGGCCAAAAGGAAACGTTCATAAGCCGCATTTAACACGCACACATACACATAATATGTATATGTATGTAATATGTATCTATGTATATTACATATGTATGTGAGCGTATTAAATGCGGCCTATGGACGTTTCCTTTTGGCCGTGTCAATATGGCTGAGTGGTAGGACTACGGTCTTTGGTCTCAAAGGTCGTGGATTCAATTCCCGCTCACGCAGTCTGACAAATAAGTCCAAAAGGCAACATAAATAGGTTTGCATCTGTATTTATTCATCAATTTTCCAGCCCATTTGGCTTTCCGTCTGGTTTAACTTTATTTTAAGACACATTTTTACAGTGTGGTAAGGGGAGGATTAAACCCGGGATTCGAAACTGGAAAAAACTCTTCTTTTTATCTGTTTCGAACATTTTACTGCTTTGAAGGTATAGTAAACTGCTTTCACCACCTTCATAACTTACCGAGCTCAGCAAGGTTGTTCTTAAACGGCAGCGAATTTTCCATACTTCAGCCTGACGTCACTGCTGAAGCATTCATCGGCTTTAGGACGCGGGTTTTCCGCTGTATCAACCGAATAAAGATCACGGTGGAGGACCTGCATTCTTCTTTGGCTAAGATTTTAAACGTAATTAACAAATGGAGAGGATTATCCTTATAAAGAGCGTCCCCATTAAGCTAAAAGAAGGTAAGAAGTTACTCGACTATAAGTATAAACGTACTTATCAACTTGACGGCATTTATAACTGCTTAGGAATCCCCTTGACAATGAATGCGTAAATGGTGAGCAAACGATGGTGAGCGTACGTCTTAAAAAACTTTCGTGAAACTGGGCGCAGTTTTGCTCATCGATGCAACCATCAAGCACGTTTTAAAACAACTGATGAAAATTATGAAAGTGCTCACTGTAGCATTGTGGACAATGAAAATAAAAGGATTAGTGTAACTCGGTCAAATCTTGAAAAAAAAAAAAAAGATTTATCATTGAAATGACGCCGTTCGGTAGAAATATTCGTATGAAAGTCCATGGAGTCCGGGTAAGGGGCAGTGCTCAATGAGTGAGCGAAGCCAACGAAAATAACCTGTTTGTTAGCCAGTGTGTGCAAAATTACATAAACGGGATACTCGCCTTCCGCTACAAACGCATGAGAGAGCAAATCGTCCCAATGTTGCATTGTGCATCAAACTCCACCCCAAGGGCTTCAGCTAGTGTATAATAATTCTAAGCATTCAGTGTTTCGTCTTCTATACCGTTCTTACTCTAGCTTTCTAGCTATTTGGCACTCATTTTGTTTTATAAAAGTTGAATAAATTTTAAGCTAGGCAAAATTTTGCGAGTTGAACAACTCAACTATGCAACCCGACCACCACGTAAATTGTTACGCTTAGCCTACAGTATGTACAAGTCGTTCAAATTCGAGGTGTGATCAGTCCCATTTTGATAGCCCGTTTATCGCTTATTCTCTGTACTCGTGATCGCGTCGTGATTGGCGAAAGCACAGCTCTTTTCATCGTTGCTGCTTTGTCAAGGGTGCAGTCACTACATTTCCTGCAAGGCAGCTCGATTTAAGTTTACGTTCTACTATCGGCAAGAAGCTGTGGTTGGTACAACGATATGTTCAGCCAAGGTTGTACGTTTTTTATTTTTCATTTTCAATGAATGTTTATCAATTATTGGCTGTATTATCTAGACACACGCTAGTGTGTCGCTGTCAAGTAACAGTCGATCATCCCATTGTAGACATTCGATTGTTAAAAAATTGATTATTAAAGATAAAAAGGCGGCCTCACTAGCAGACAAGTGTCTGTTAACTGTAAGCAATTAAAAGCATATTTTGGAATGTTGAGGATAAATCCCAATGCGACAGAAATCTTTCGAATCGTGGTAAATGTAAGGGGAGGTCCAGGGATAAACAAAAACTGAAAGTTAAAGGATGAGTGTCCACCATTCATAGAGAGAAAGATGCATCAATAATTTTTTTTCTAGACACACGCTAGTGTGTCGCCGTCAAGTAACAGTAGATCATCCCATTGTAGACATCCGATTGTTAAAAAATTGATTGTTAATGATAAAAAAACGGCTCACTAGCAGACATGTGTCTGTTAACTATAAGCAACTGAAAACTTATTTTGGCATGTTGAGGATAAATCCCAATGCGACAGAAATGTTTCAAATTGTGGAAAATGTAAGGGGAAGGGTCAGAGATTAAGAAAAATTTAAAGGATGAGTGTCCACCAATCATAGAGAAAAAGAGGCGTCAATACTTTTGTTTTTATGTTACTGTCTAGCTAGCTAATAAGATTTTTCCCATGTTAAACCCTATAGACTTTTTGCTCATGGCTAGCGCAAAATTGAGAAGGCCTATGTACCTGAACTTTTGCACACGGATGCATGGTGAGCTGAAGATGGTCCTTTTGTTGGTTTGGGGGTTGTAGGGGTCAGCACAAATGCGTGGGAGGGTTTTGAAATGCGCCACCAGCTAATTTAAATTTAGTTTCTTTTCCAAGTTGCAACCAAAGGTTTCAAGCAACAATGGCTTGAACAATTAACACTGGTCCTTAGATTTATTGTTAAAAGCCTGAACCGCCAATGTCAATCCTATTAGCCAAGTTAATTGCACCCAATAATACTTTGGACGTTGAATGAAAACTTGAAGATTGCTGCAGCGAGTAGCAATCTTCAAGTTTTCATTTAACTTTCGAACTATTATTCGGTGCGATTAACTTGGCTAATAGGATTGACCATAGCGAGCGAGGTGGGGGGGGGGGGGGGGCAAAGGGGGACAGCCGACCCTCCCCAACTTTTTTGAAGCCGGCAATTGTCGGCAAAACCAAAGCTGTCTTTGGCTGAGTGAAATTATAATGCCGACATTGAAAGTGTTTTCAACTTTTATCTGACTTTATGTGTGCGATTTTTCAAAATAAGAGTAAATATTTCCCACTATTTTTAATTGCCTGTCTTAATTTTGTCAAGATGACCATGACTTCTAAAAGCAGGAATAACAAAGTAGAGAGCACGATGGATTATTAATAGGCTGGGGGTGCACCTTCCTAGAAATTCCTCCCCCTCCAGTCTCTGGCGATAGAACGCCAGAGCTAAGTGTCAACTAATCACTTATACAAGTACCAATTCCGTCGTCATTGACGCACAAACCCTGTACTGCAAGTGGTCATTGTGACCACATTTCCAAGCTCCGTTTAGCCAAATTAATGAATAAAACGTACGTACGCTACCAATTTACACACCAAGAGCGCAACCTCATTGCCGAACTGGTTGCGCATGCATGGGACTAATTAGCGACAGACACAGCCACAACTATGAAAACGGATTACTATTGTTGATGAGTTTAATACTGTCTTCGGTGCACCAATGCTGCACCAAACTGACGAAGGACAGCTAAAGAAATATTGGGAGAACATTGTTGCAATGGCGCTTACTACCATGGGAAAATGTCGACGAAAAGTTCTAAAAACAGGTGGTGTCAGATGAGGAAACGAACCTGACCACATCACATAAAAGGTGGTTGGTCTGTGCAGTGACGAGATCCTGCCACTAAATAATCTCTATGACAATGAAGCAGATGCAAAAATAGTCCACATAATAAACGTGAGATAAAAAGGAGGGCCATCCCTCTGTATCTGCACTGCTAAAACTTCTACTCAGGGTTTTTAGTGCTCCCAAAGAAGGCACAGAATTCAGGCAACCACGCTGATTGGACAGCCACTGTTGTCCGGAAGCAACCCTTGTAATTTTTTTTATTTTTGGTTTTTAACAATTAATTTCTTTTGAGCCTTTAGTCAGCCGAAGCAATTTAATGCTTGTGTGGCTAAACCGGCTCAATTTTGAACATTACCAGACTTTTAGAGAAGAAGAAATGTCTGGTACAGGGAGGTACCAACCCAGGTCATCGTAGGGGCCGCAAAATTGTCCAGAATGGTCCAGAATAGTTCCCACAGCCGTGAAGGAGCATGGTAGCCTCTCACGCTACCCTGGCTGGCAGTCCTGGCGGGGACTTACCCAAGTTCCCCTTTCCAGGGGTTCGACCAGACCGCAAACCTTCAGCAACCAGGCTGAGCTCTATCACCGCTCAGCCACGATGACCACAGACGTTAAAAGTCTGCACACAGACGTTAGTAGTATTGTTACACCGAAATTTTTTGTTGTATAGGGTTGAGTTAGATTGCTTAGTACTAACAATGCTACACTTCGGTGTACAAACCTGCCTCGTAACTGATTCAGTGCTATTCGAGATTTCAGTCTGTAACAGTTCCAATGCAATTCGAGTTTGAAGATTTCAAAATTTTTCCCGTAACAGATTTCAATGCTGAGGCGAGCCTACCATGACGTTGTTGTGTGCAGATTAGTATTGAGCTAACGCTGGACAATGTTGCGCGCGTCGTAACAGATTTCAATGCTGAGCGAGCTAACATGAGTTGTGCGCGCGGCAGTATTGCGGGTGTAGGCTAGTGTTCTGCGCGCGCGGCGAGTTGAGTGTGTTGGAGGAGAGGGGGAAAGAGAGACATAGAGTGAGCGCTTGACTATAGTTTTAAAGATATTTTGTTGCGTTCAACTGGTTGTCAAACAAAATTGTCTATAAGGAAAGACAATTTGTTGATAACTATAACGCTTTTTAATATAAATTCTATTATTAAAAATGAATCAGAGATGAGTCAAATGACTCAAAAATATATATTACGAGTAAAAACTAACTTACAGTCTAACTCAAAAATATATATTACGAGTAAAAACTAACTTACAGTCTAACTTAAAATTATGGAAGAGAGAAAATGGAAGAATTTTAATAAACAAAAGATAAAGGTAGGACTTTTTTATCAACGAAGCTAAAGGGTAGTTAAAAATAAAAAAAAAGAGGATGGGGTAGATAGCCTAAGTCCTTCAAATTGCGTTTAGATTCATTAAAGTTATATCGTTGGGCCCGTCACGATGAATGTTGTTTAAAGGATTGTTTTTCAATTCTTTAAAAATACCTTCGGCAATGGCATTGCAATGTTCAGTATCATGATGATTCCACCCGCGAATATGATGTAGCAACCCAATTTCGCATTCTAGGCTGTGAAGATAAGTATGTTGCATTAATAACATACTGATGAACCAGGCGCGGCGCATTCGCACGGTACCTAGTATTAGTTCTTGTAGCCTAGTTTCCGTCATCCCGTTCGGAAAGACGGGATTTTTAAAAACTTCCTCCGTTCTCACTGATGGAAGTACGTTTCTAATAGGTCTTTCCGCTGCTGGGACATCACCATTTTCATTCAGGTTGTCTGGCGGAGGGTAGCAACCAACAATCTCGTAGCATTGTTCAAACAACTGTTGTTGACGTTGAGCTCCGAGCGCTGAGCGCAATTGTAGAGCGAGCTGTTGTTTCATCCATTTCCGCTTCTTAGTTTTGACAATCGACTGCCATTTGTTTCTCTTACCTTTACGAGAATGCTTCTTCCATTTTCGCGATGTAATAATCCCAGTACTAGTGCTAGGTACGGCTTCAGCTTGTGCCGAAATCGATGGGTTAGGGCTACTTTTTGTCAAATCCGGGGTGGGTAGGCCTACTTCCGTACCAGTTTGTGATACATCATTTGAATCTACTTCCCCATTGGACTCGTTGCTCTCTTCCGACGAAATCGATGGGCCAAGGCTGACTACATCGTCAATTTCCGAAGTTGTATCTGACTCACCCCTTCCTCTCGACGGCGGACTAAAGCTGGCAGCGCTATCAATTTGGTCGTGTCCAGAATCCGACTCCACGTCCGAACCGAGCTCGCTTGGCGACGCAGGGCTGTAATCCATACCGTTTAGTTGAAAATAAACGGACTGAATAGATTTCTTCCACTGCGAACGTAGGCTAAATAATAATAATAAAAAAACAAAAAGAATATTCGTAGGGTACGCCTCTTTCTACCCTTAAGGCTACGAGCGGCTTCCTTTTTACTTGTCCTAATTTATCTAGAAAAGTTTGCGAATGGGCGAGTGTATTATTTTTTGCTCATTAGTTTTGTGTGGGTGTAACGCGTTTCGCCCTTACCCCATGAGCGAAGTAAAGTTATCTTTTAGGTTCGTCATACGAACGTGCTTAGCATTTTCTCATCTTATATGAAGTCTGCACCTCCCAGTTTTAAAACACATGCACAAAAGTGTTCCCACCCAAAATATTAGCGTAGATGGAGGGGGGGGGGGGGAAGAACGGAGGCTTATTAAAATTCACTATCCACCCAGGCTACACATCCATAAATGGTCACGAATTTGGTTTCATTGGTCTAGCTCATACTATATTGCTTACATAAAAAATAAATACCTTAGCTTAAGTACGCACCAAACCTTCAGGGGCGTGCTTATTAAAATTCACTGTCCTGAGGGCTGTACATTCCTAAATGATCACGAATTGTGTTTCAGTCGTTCTCATTGGTTAACTCCATAATATATCACTGTTATAAAAAATAAATTGTCTGTACAAACTCTTACAAAAAATAAATAAGAGACAGCAAGTTCTTTAATATTCACCTTTCCCTCCCCGGATGCAGGTAATTACGAGTTGCTTTCCCACGCATCCGGCTGAATTATTATACATACCGATCTTAAAAAAAATAAAATATACATTTCTGCTTAAGGCGAGTTGGCTCGCCGTAAAAGGCGTGGGAAAGTGTATTTTGCATCCGATTGGTCAGTTGCATAAATTCCTACGTACGGCCGAACCGTATAAATATCGGTCCAATCTTCGTACGCCCAACCATTTTTCGCCCGGGACACGGACTCAACCTCTCCGACTAAATGTAAGTAATAGATATATCTTAGTTTTTTTAATTTACAAAAAGTTTAATATTTTTTTATTTAGACCTAGTGGGTTAGCGCTACATTCTAAAATAAGTACGTGTGTTTTTTCTTTTTACTTAGAAAATATAAATCCCACTCAAAATATGGCAGACGCAGAACAACTGTATCCCACTCAAAAAATGGCAGACGTAGAACAAGTAGTTGAAAAGCAACAACAAGCTATCTTTTTAGGGGGTGATACTTATATACAGGCCTCCTCGTTCATGGGGAAATGTTACATACACATACGAAAAATGGTCATCCCAGCCAGCGCTCTTTGGCCGTCCCGTAACGGAGTAACGCTCGACGTAGAGGCGTGGCAGGATTATATTCGAGTAAAGGATGCACTCAACGAAATATTTTTAAGCAGAGAGAACGATGGTGCTTTTACACGTACATGGCCGCTCGGAAAAAGGGTTAAACTTATTCTGAACAGGCATTCAAATTTCTACAAAACAACACTACTTTTCCTCAAAGACGACGGAAAAAATATAGTTCTGGACCAAAAACAGTTTGGCGGTCTCTTAAGTTATCAACATTGTATTACAGAGAGGGTCAATGAAATTGTTGTTGAATTAGAGGGGGGTTCGCAAGTTTAAAAAATGTATTTATTTCTCTCTCTCTCTCTCTCACTTTCTTCCACAGTTGCGATGGATTACTACGTCGACACGTTTCCACTTTCTGGGTTGAACACACTGCGTGTAAAGCCTTCCGTAACTGGCATTCAAATTATTATTGGCCGTCCGTCCAAAAGCGTGACCATTACTCAACAGGAATGGATAGCAATTATAAATAAAATATACAACCGTGAAGCTGGTCAACAGTTAGATCTGAAGGTTGGCGAGTTGCATTGTAAATTGGCTGCCGAAAATGTTATTTCCCTGAAAGCTAGAGGTTGTAGTGTCGTAGTTAACGAATTGGATTTTTTGCATCTTAAATACTTGATGCCACTCGTGAGCGAGACAATTGCTACGCTACACCGGAAAATAATGAACACTCTTAGTGGGGTTAATGAGTGTGCTTTGCAGTCAGCCCACGCCCAACCTTCCACCAGCCCGCCTGCAGCTCGCAAGCGGAAAGACGGCTTTAAATCAAAACCAGCGAAAAAAATTTGTAAGTCGGCGGCAGAATGCCCTCCAGCCAGCCCATCTCAAGCGAGCGATATCGTTGAAATTATTGAAGCTACAATAGTGGAAGAAAATAAAGACGAATGTGGAAAATGTCTTCAAGAAATTGCACATTCTATGTGCGAAACTGTTACAGATTTTCGCAAGGATTGTCCAGGTTGTGAAAAAAATTTCCTTTCGCAAAAAAACCACGCTTGCATTTTACACCCAAAAGCGTTTAAATGTAAACAACTATAATTTTTCTCTTCATTTTCCACCCAGTTTGTCCTCCAGCGTCGCTAACGCAAAGCCAGTGGGGAGGGGGGAGGGGGGGTGGGAGAGAGGAGAATGACAGCCCACACCCTTCTTACAGCTCCGAGCCAGAACAGGTGATTAATAACGAAGCATTTAGCATTACTAAATGTCGCGGTAAAAGGAATAAAAAATTCAAAACAACGGCAATAGTATACGAGGTCAAACTTAAACCGGTAACTCCTCAGTATTTATCTGACAACGGACTAGACCCATTGCAGTACATTGATAATTTATTCGAGCAAATTTTCGACCGAGTCCTATCTACTGTCCATTCTCACGATTTGGTAGGAGTGACAATTTGCGGGGATGGATTAGAACACTGCTTGTTTCTTCCTTTTATTAAAAAGCAAAACTTCCTAGTTGAGAATTTGTTAGTTTTATTTCTAAAACTGAACCAGTCAGCAAAAAGTTTGGACATTTTTTCAAAATGGGAGGTTAAAATAACAGTTATCGATACAGCAGACGGTTCTGGCACGTTTCCCAAGAAAAAACAGGCACGCACGAACGTTTCCCTTTGGTTGGAATCGGGTTCCCACTCTTCCGTCATTTATATCAAGAATGATGAAGACAATCTCTGCCTATCTCGTAGTTTGGCGGTCTGTATGGCTCACTGGGATGATCGACCTTTGTACAAGAAACTGCGAAACTCCTCCCAACTCCAAAAACAACTTGGGATACAACTCCACGAAGTCGCGTCAGTAGCGCTTCGCCCTGACGGGTATAGTTTAGTAGATTTGAATGAATTTCAAAACTATTTGTCAACTCTCGATTTTCAGATCGTGGTATTCGAAAGGGTAGGAACTAAGTGTCAAATTATATACGAAGGGTCACCGGGTCGGAAAAGAATATATCTGTTTCTACACAACTCTCACTATGTCGGAGTCCTTAAACCTAGGTTCTTGTTCGGTAGTCGTTTCTTTTGCCACGTATGCATGCGTCCTTACAGTCACAAAAACCGCCACAGTTGTAAACGGTTTAAGTGCTTCAGTTGTCACAGTCCCAAATACCGGTGCTTCCTCAAACAGTGGATCCAATGTCCTATTTGCAACCGACTTTTTCGCAATAGTGACTGTTTCAACAGACATTTTTCCATCCAGCCACCCTTTAAAAAGGCATCCGTTTGTAGATCTCTACACAAGTGTAAGATTTGTTCTTTGACATATCAAGGCGTCCGAAACACATCCCATCACTGCGGAAAAAGACGGTGCAAAGTTTGCAAGCAATGGGTTCTGCCTGAACACCGCTGTTATATTCAACCATTACCCATGCCGAGAAGAAGGGTAAAACCAGCTCGATTTATAGCTTACGATTTTGAAACGACGCAAAATAAAAGGGTGCTTGACCACAACGACAAAGAATTTTTCCTCCACGAAGTAAATCTCGCAGTTGCCAACATAGCCTGCGAAGCATGTTTTACTTCCGACAGTTGTACGTTATGTGGTGAAAAAGTCGTCGTTTTCGCCAATGGCAATAGCACTTTGGACGAATTCTGCGAGTGGTTGTTTACAACGCATGGTAATGATGCGGACGCATGCGCAGTCGCACATGCAGCTTCGGGATTTGATTTAATATTAATCGTGCGCTGGGCGCTAGATCGTGGTATTAAGCCGTCTTCAATCATTCACAGTGGTAATAAAATCCTCACGGCAAAGGTGGAAGGGCTACGTTTTATTGACTCCTACAGATTCATGCCACTAAGCCTAGCTAAATTGCCAGCTAGTTTGGGTTTGGACGCCTCGGTTCGAAAAGGAGTATTTCCACATTTCTACAACCGCCCTAGCAACTACAACTACGTAGGACCCATTCCGGACTTGGAATTTTACGATGTAGACAGTCTCTCACCTGCAGGTAGGAAAGATCTAATACAGTGGCATTCTGAACAGAGAGACAGCGGTGTTGTTTTCGATTTCAAGAAAGAACTAATTGCTTATTGCAGCAACGATGTTGCCGTTTTGATGGCCTGTTGCGTTAAATTCAGGGAGTTGATACACGATATATGCCCATTTTTGGAACCGTTACATACCTGTATATCTCTCCCTCAGCTGGCCATGACATTGTTCAGAACGTTATACTTGCGCAAAAATACCATCGCCTGCATCGGGTCCCACGGCCAGCACCCTGCCAGGCAATACTCGAGAGAAGGCATAATATGGCTGAGTTGGGAAGCTACTCAGCGCGGTATTTTTATTCAACACGCTGCGAACGGCGGTGAAGTCAAACTCGGAAATGGGAAATGGACGGTGGACGGTTTCAGCTCGGCCGAGAACATCGTCTTCGAGTACCACGGCTGCATGAGCACAGGTTGCCCCACATGTGTACCGAACCGACTGCAGAAATTACCGTTTAATCAGCTTTCTGCTCAAGATGCGTACGAAAAAAGCATCATCCGTCGCAAAGCGCTGGAAGAAATATTACACATGAAATATGTCTGCAAATGGGCGTGCGAATTTCACGAAGATGTTAAAAAAAATCCCGAATTAGAAGCGTTCGTGAAGTCTTTCCCGTCACTCCCCTCTGTCCTACAACCTCGTGAGGCATACTGCGGCGGACGGGTCTCCACTTTTAAACACTTACATTCCGTACGGCCGAACGAGCGAATTGTTGCCCAGGACATTACCAGCCTTTATCCGGCTTGCATGTTGTTTCAACGTTTTCCTACGGGGCTATATCAAATCATTACAGAGTTTGGAGGTAGTACTAACATCGAGGCCTACTTCGGACTCATTAGAGCGGTTGTATTAGCTCCTCGTCGGCTTTTCATTCCGTCTCTTCCTCTCAAACACAAGAAGAAACTCTTCTTTCCCCTATGTAGAAGTTGTTTGGACACCCCCCCTCCACCGCCACACTACGTATGCAAACATAACGACGTGCAGAGAGCGTTCGAAGGCACTTTTGTCAGCCCCGAGTTGCAGCAAGCGGTGAAAGACGGTTATCAGATTGTACGCTTGTTGTGTGTGTATCACTTTCCACAGAGCGAGCAGTACGATTTCGAACACAATGCTGGCGGGGTGTTTACTGGATACATTCAAACATTCTACGCTCAA
>JAHWFP010098362.1:0-10491 GCA_023313725.1 Lithobius niger | reverse complement strand
GTCATTCCTTTTTCTCGTGTAAACGTCCCCCATCACACCCATTATTGAATTTCTATCATTATTATTCTCTCATTAGCCATTCACAGATCGGTTCGTAACACTTTAGTTGATCACCCTATGTATATTTCGCTTAGGAGCAGACTTAGCTTAGGAACAGATTTAATGAAGCATTGTTAGGGGGGGGGGGATTAAACAAATGAAGCTTCAACAGTCGGCGAGCGGGCTCATTCTTGCCACGGTAGCAAAGAAAAAGGGCGAGCGGCCGACAATGAGCACGGTTATGCGCTCTAACAATTAGAAAGAAGACTATTACTTCAATAATGCTGACTATTAGAGCCGAGTTGAATCGGCGGGAATCAGCTAGACCAGCGTATGTTACGCCGGGGAACAACTAGTTATTATTTTCGTTATGTAGGAGAGGAGAAGGACCCTGTGCTGCCTCATGCTCATGCCGATTGTGGAATGTCAAAGACCGTGGGTTTTCTGCTTGGATTTCTCCAGGCAAGTAGTCCCTCTCATCGTCGTGGGAAAGAAAACCCAGTTCCGGTTGTTCTCCTTAAAAACAGTCAACAACAATGTAGGACAGACATCCAGTGTGGCTATCGTCTAGAATTAATTGAATTTGGCTCATTTAAGCCACTCCCATACTGAACAGCGAACGCGGTGTTCACGGTCCAGGCCCCTACTTGTGCCCACAGGCAAAACTCGACACCCTTCCTTCCTTACTCCTTTTCACACTGAACTACGTCATCGCGTCCAAGGTCCGGACTTTAGTTAATCTTTCTCTCGCTACAACATTTTCGGCGCCATCGTTGTAGATTTCTCCCTAGTCTGGGCTCAGACGATGTCTCACAATGTGAACGCTATCCAGACGAGTCGAGGCGAGGCGAATGTCGAGCTTCCCTGCCGGGCAAAAACAGCGTCTGACCCCAGACTAATTCTCCCCTCCCTCTCCCGTCCCCTCCTCTTTTCCCTCTATCTGCTATTGTTTATCAACGCTCCAAGAGTCAAAACGTTTCCCTAAAGTACGGGCCCACGCTCCGACCCTTTCCACACTGAAACACGGGGTCGGGGTCGGCGTCTCAAGTCCCGACCTCGAGCATGACTTTAAAGTCGGGATCGGATCCGAACCCAGGTCGGAGTCGAGTGTGGAAAGGTCAGCCTTGGGTCCGGGGCAGACCCAGGCCACGTCCGGACTTTTCCCTCAGTGTGGAAGGGAGACTGCAGTATTTTATTGCAAGAAGAGGTTGTATAAAATGCAGATCGTGAGCACACGGCCCAATCAAGTAGAAAAAAATTAATTATTCTTAAAGAAGTAGGCCTTTAAAAAACATTACGAAACATCGGTGTACCCAAATTGTGTCACGTTGCTTCTCGCTGTGTACTGTAGTTGGATTTGTACACTAAACCGTTTGATGTTGTAAGCAGGTAGGTCGCTCAGTTGCACTTGCTTCTTTTCACAGGACAGGCGCACTGCTACATCGTGCTACAAAACAAACTTCATTAAAGATATTGGTACAGAATGATGATACAGATGTGGCCTGAAGAAGTCTTGTGAAAGTTGTGAAGTCTCTTCTTCCGATGCATCATCAAGAACCACGCTAGTGGTCCGCCCACCAAGTTCAATAATTGTCGCACTTCATAGTAACTTCACTGTAAGAAATAATTCCTACATTGTTGTTGCATGGCCACTAGCTTTGGTAATTTATCTGAAACCAGAGTTGAGCATATTTCACTATGATGCGGATAAATACCTATGTGGCGAAACAGCTTGCAAATTGTTGGAAATGGGCCGTCTTTGTGCCCTGACAAGCAATAGTTGTATTTCGATCAAGTGCACAAACTGTATCAAGGTGATAAAATTGCGTGAAGATCGTCTATTTCAGCTGACTACTATATACTGACTACTGACTAATTCCGCTCATATAAAATAAATTATAGACAGATACGAATGAAATTTGGTATTCAGCACTCTTTTAACTCCAATACGTGCCTTTTAAGGTTTGACGTTTGGGAAAGCATTAACTAAAAAAATTGCAATCATTAATGTAATGCTATTTTTCTGTATGTTGGGAAAACGCCACCGGTGATCAAAATAAGCATTACTCGTTATTAGTGTTAACGAGTAACAATGCAAACGGACTGCCAGAAATAATCTGCAACACAACATGGTTGATAAAATGCACGCGCATGCATACATGGCTTCGGGCCACTAAGCTCTTAATAAATTCGCAGTCCGCACTACTTATTGTTGATGGTTGAATGGAAATCAGCAAACGCTTTACTTTACATGATTGAAGTCCTCATTCCAGTGAAACTAAAAAAAATTAATATCTCCATTCGTATTCCATATTTTTCGACCAAACTTGGCCAGATAGTAGATAAATGGGCAGTGCCAAAAATAAAACGCCCCAATAAAAAAAAAAAACTACAAAAGAAGGGATATCTAAAACAAAAACCCACAAGGGTGAAAGAACCCGCCAAGTTTCAGCCAATTAAAGTAGTGATATCAGAGCCAAAAAGGCTGCCACCAAGTTACTACATTAGTTGCCAAGCTAATCCCACCGACTATTACCTCACACGTTAAATCAAAAACTTGACCATTGCTACCGATAGTAGCAATGGGTCAGGTTTTTGATTTAACCTTTGATCTAATACTCGGTGGGGTTAGCTTGGCAACTAATGTAGCAACTTGGTGGCTGTCAAACCGTGTCGTACTAGAAATCAATATTTAGTATGATACAACCAAGAAAATTTTAATGAATAACATTTGAACAAACAAAAAATATTTGTTACGGCACATCTCTGGCAGTTTCAGTGTGTCATATCGAAGAGAGCAAAATAATACCCAAGTTTACACCTTTTCAGAACAAAATGGCTGCGTGCAACAGTAGTTGGGAAGAGAAAGTTGGTGACAGCAATTTTGTTCTTTGATCTCACTCCTTTGTATGGCGGAAAACTAGCAGGTTCTTTCAGGCATTTTAATTTTGGCTATGATATCACTTCTTTTCGTTGTTTCGATTTTCATTGATTTAGTTTATTTATGTTTAGTGTTGTTTATCCAATCGTTTTTGTTTTATTCTCATCCGTTAAATTTACTGGTTATACATTGGCGTTTTTAAACCGTTGGTGTAGTTCCTTTCTACGATTTTTAGTCGTTTGACTTGACTCGAATTTCACCAAGAAGGGAAAGGCAGCATTTACGCCAGGAACAAAATACGCGGCGATGCAGGTGTTTTGTTCATGACAAAAACCTTAAAATAGAAGACAAGCATCCTTTCAACGAAGAATTTTAAACTGAAGTCTGTGGAAAAGGATGTAGAATTTATTTTCGCATTTATTTTCTCATTTCTTTTTCATTTAAATAAGTAACGTTTTTTCCCCTGTTGATTAGCCTACAGGGCGTTTCTCTCTAAAGCCGTCCTTCCTCCCTCTCCCTTATGCTAAAGTCTTTGCTGGCATATTTTCAACAACAAGCTGTCATGGTGCAATCATTTTCTTAAACAAATGTTGTTTTGCTTCTCTCATCAACATGCTATTAAAATCGAAGTCCGTAAACAGGTAGCAAAATACCACTTGTTTGTTTGCTTCGTCACAGTATGACGTCATGCTCCACTCGTCAAAAACATCAAAACAACTCGGTTCGCAACAGCAAAAATCCTCTCGTATATAAAGAATATTTGAACGTTTCAGTAACTTTTGGTTTTTTAACGCCTGAAAGCCTGGAACTCCATTCTCAAAATTTAAAATAGTAAAGATATTGTGTTTTTTTATTTTAAAACAAAATACAGTAACTGAAGCTGCTATAAACAATTCTCGTCGTAGCATTCAGGTACTGCAGTGAAAGCCTCGTGGACAATATACATGATTTTTTTTTTTCATCTAAACGGTTGCACATTGGCTTTCATTTCAGGGTACGAATGCTACGACGGGCGTTTGTAATATTGTAATAAATTATTTTAATAAGCCAAAAATAATCAAATAACTTATAATAGTCCTTCTTAAAGAGCGTTTACGTCCATGAACAAGACTTGGGTGATGGGTATACAGTATTAAAAATGTCACTTAAATCTTTTTTCTAAAACAGAGGCATAGTTTTTTTTTTCCAACAATATTATATCACCCACATCCCTAACAATGAAAGACAAAAGAAGCCAAGGAACCAAACAAGGCTTTTCTACAAAGGTTTATTTAAAAGTCTACATTAGTAAGAAATTCTTGATTACGTCATGGGGATCTCCCCGAGAAGCTGAGAAATTTATAGAAATTTAAACTTTTTTGTAACCCCTTCCTCCCCATGAAGGGCCCCAAAACATTTTGAAAAATCCGTGCCGCTTTCTTTGCCCCCCGGCGGCGCCCTGCCGGGGCCGGGGCGGCCGGGCGCGAATTAACGTTAAGATTAAAAACACACACACACACACAGACTACAAAAAGTGAATAAGCTTCGTACCGGATAAATAAAAAAAATTAGACTCAAATTGAGGTTAGATGATGCTGTCGACTAACTGGTTTTATTTTGTTTTCACCTTGATGTTGATTGTTCGCTGTCCGGATAGAGGTGGTTGTGTGCGCATGGTTGTGCGCACATCCTGCATACCAATCCAAGATGGCGGCGGCCAGTGGTGAGTTGAGTCGCGAAGAGTGTCTCTCTCGTTTGACGAATGGTGAAGATGTAAAGGTCGTGTTATGGCCTTCACTTTGACGAGTGACGATCCAGAAATGGCTTCGAATGGTGAATCGGAGCAGGAGACGAGCTGGACAGAATTATGCGAGCGGCACGGCCAACAAGCGGCCAACGAACTGGCCGTGACATTACGGTCCTTTGCCTTGGACCATCCCCAATATGCTCAAGGACCCATGGCCAGAGATTTCGCTCGCAAATTCGTCGAATTCTTCACGGAACATTTCGAAAACGAAGTGAAAGTGTCGATAATGAAGGGGAAATCGGACGAAAGTCTGGACGGGACGGACTCGAGCGAATACTCTGACCACGAAGCCGAATCGCCCAAAGCTCACCACAAACCCTTTTTTCGAAGATTGTCTTTTAAAGGCCTGAAAAAGGGGAAGGGCCTCTTTCATAAACAACATTCGGACGAAGTGGAATTGTCCGTTTCGCACGAACGGAGATCCGCCAAGACGGAGAAACACGAGAAAACGAAATTGTCAAAAATCGTGGTGGAATGTCGGAAAGAAGGTGTGGTGAATTATTTAACAGGGGAAAATATGGACGGCAAACAAAAATGGGACAAATGCCGACTTGTGTTAGTCAAGACAACTGCCGGTTATATGTTGGAGTTTTACTCGCCGCCAAAGGTGAGATATTTTTATTATTATTTTGTAGCATTGTTGTGTTCACATGTGTGTGTGTATAGCAAGGTGTGTTTAACAGTAAAAATGACATGGCACGGGGGGCAGAGGTATGTACCTGCAGTTTAAGTGCTAGATTACGTAAATTTCTGCTCAAGATGTGTAATTTGCCACCCCACCAAAAAAACAATAAATACAACTAAAAGCATTATCTCTCTTTTTGACTCTGTCAAAATGCACAATATATTTTATTTTACAACTTTACTACGCAGATCCTACGGCGCTGTAGCGCATTTCTGAAATAAAAGTAGAGTATATAAGTATAGTAGTGAGAACTCGTTGACGAAATTTGATGGACAGCCTTCAAAATGGTGACTTTCAATTTGCAGCATGATTGTGCGTGAAGAGCCAGCATTGTCAGCACTCCACGCTGAAGACCCTTCATTTTGTGCCCTGAGCCTAATTGTGACGGAATTTTGCACTAAACTGAATAGTGACCATTTTTTTTTATTTGTCCTTTTTTGGGGGGGACTGTACATAAATGTCACAAATTTTGTAAGGGAGTTGTTATATAACTCCCAGAATAGTTACCGACTTCGAATTCTCCTTTGCACCGATATGAGGCATTAGAGCCTTTAACATATAGAGGATGCTGGGAGATTTTTTTTTCATTGTATGTTAACAAAAATATGTGAGGTCACAAATTGTGTAGACATTCCCCTCCCTTCCCATTGTGCTGAATTGCCACACTCCGCATAGGCGTTCCCCCTTCCGCTTGCGTTGTATCGTTTACGGCCTGCCCGATGTAATATATAAAGTGATCACCAGGATCACATTATCGAAAATTTCAAATTTTGGCGTAATAGGAACTGAGCCAGGATTGTTGAAGGGTAGCAAAGACAGAAAAAGAAGGATAAGGGGCAGGGGGTATACTCTCACCCTCAATACAGTGCAGACTTATCTCTCAGTTGAGAATCGTAATTAACGACCCCCTCCCCGCTACTATCAGACCCACCAGCTTCCTTCCGGGAGCGATAAAATGCTGTGACTTTTTTAAACAAGGATGCACTACACTGCATTAGTAATTCGACGTGTTGTACGGCAGAATAAAGAAAAATGTGTAATTGATGTATGCAGTTGTAACGGCAGACATACCAACAGGACACTAATAAAAAACCTGAATGTGTGGTGTACTGAAGAATATCTACTATATTGCACATTATATAAAAAAAAAAATTATCTCGTAATTTTTGCTACTACGATACGGCAAATGAGCCAGAATCTTGCGACGATGCAGTCACTGACCAGATAAGTTTTCATCGGACGCTGATATTGGTTTTCTTACAAAAAAACAAACAAACTTCGTTGTTTTACAGTTTACTGTGCCCTTTGTTCTTGTTCATCAGCAACCCTTCCATATGATGAAAGGTTTATCTAATTTATGCATTAACAAAATTGTGCAATTTCTTAAACTCCAGTATTAATGCAGAAAATCCAGTTATATAGCCCTTATAAATCTGAGCATAACGCCACAAACCGTTCGTCTCTAACTTATGCGGTTCCGGAGATACCCTTTTTTAGTGGCATGGTCTGTAGCTAGTCGCCGATTTGGCGAGTAAGGCTAAATTCCAAGTCGCGAACTCTATGTTCCAGGACGCCATGTTGGATTTTGAATTCTAGCTACGAGTAGCTGTTTATTCTGCCGTGGTTTGATCACTGCTACAAACTGTTTTTTCAGTGAGATTAGACAATTGTGGAAATAGCATGAAATGGCAACAATGTTGTAGCAATGTTTTACAATGACTGCTGCACTTTGTTCTTTATCCATGTTGTTATTTATAATACATTTTATTTGTTCCCTATTACCGGATTCATTTAACAGAAACGGGAAAATAATCGTAAATAAATAATGGTTGCCTAGTAAATAGCTTTTGGTGAGCGAGAAGATTCATTGGGTACACACGCCCTAACACTAGCTCACTGTTTTGCTAAGATTAAAGCTCCATCTCTTGTGGGTAAAGACTTACGGAAGAGGGTACGACTCTGGGAGCTATTAAATGGGCTATGAAAATTATCCAAATTTAGTTTCAGTGTTCATTAAATACAAAGATAATGCCAAACTATTCACTCAATATATGTTCCGCCAAAACGTTGTTAGTTCAGTCTAGCCACTCGAATTGTGGACTTCACAGTAGGACAAAGTGGACCAGGAGGTGATCAATGTAGCAGAACAGTTACACACTGCAACTGCCTCCACTGCACATGTGGAAAGAGTATTTTCATAGTTTGGACTGGTTCAATGCAAACTTCGAAATCGTTTAGGCTTAGGCAAAGCTGCCAATTTAATGTTTTGTGTAAATCTATGAATCAAAAACGTTTACAAGAAACTAAGCAAAAGTGTTTTTGACTAATAGCAATTAGAAATGACAAGACCCAATTATTCGTGAAAAGTTGAAGATATTTTGAGTATGAAAGCCAACCAGGTTCCCATAATTGATGCTACATTGAGCATGAAACTATAGCCTAGTAAGTTTTCGTTTAGGCTAGTTACTTATTGTAGCAGCTACTTTTGAGTATGATACAGTAGCCGCGTAGACTACTACTAAGTTCTTGTAATTACTGTTAAATCTACCTTGATTATGAAACAACAGCCTACTAAGTTGCTACAATTACACCGTTGAAGCTATTTGAATACGCAATTGTAGACTACTACAGTGTACTATTAAAATAATTTTCAAGTTATGTTTGTGTATGCGGCGTTTCACAACTTTTAAATAATGTTTACTCAAGTTTGGAAAAAAAAATCGATTAAATAAAAAAAAATCATTGATTTTAATAAAAAAAAATCGATTATTTGGATTTTTTGCAAAAAAATCATGATTTTTTCCAACCCTGGGTGGGGGTCAACAACAATTTGTCTCAAAGTAAGTTTGGGCCTAATTTTTTTTGTCAAAAAGATTTATATGAAATATTGTGCAAACATTAGCTTGTGGCCTGCACTCCCCCATAAAAGTGATCCAAACGCAATTTTTTGTTTGTTTGTTCCTACAACTTGGGAGTGTTCATTATGCATCGTTGGGGGGGTGGGGGGGTTGAAAATGTGACTAGCAAATTTTCGATGTCACTTAAGGTCCAAGAAAAAATGCACTTTTCATATGCCTGTTAAGACTATCTGCAGATGATTGTCTGTAACCAATTAAATAGCACTCCGCACCGACAAGTTACCACTAGACTTAGTTGTAAGGAAAACGTGCCTTGATTTTAACGAAAAGACATGATTGTTGGTTAAAAATCTTCGATAAAACACAGATGTTCCTGATGCCCAGCGTGTTTTGAGTTTCATTCACTAAGTATTGACTTACAAGTATGCCCACACCTGTAACATAGCCAGCACCTGATAGTCAGAAGAAGCCAAAAAATCAGGGTCCAGGAGTCAAAGTTTTTCTGTATTTGTAGTACTAGTACTAATAGCTTCAAAACCTTATAAATACTCACATCATGGGGGGCTTACCTCCCAGAAGCTATTAAGGTGTTTTTATAAATTTCGATTGCTTGCCGAGTCATTTTTGAGGTCCAAAAAATGACTTTTCATCCAGTTTAGTCAGTTTTATTTGCCACTCCCCTTTTGACGGGACCTAAAAAAAAGTGTGGATAGCACACCTCCCCCCGATACATAATGACCGGTCTGTTAGCCTTAGGATTAAAAATTAGGATAAGTAAAAAAAAAAGTAAGTTGTACGAAATTATTTACCTTTTACAGTTATTGGTAAATAGACTAAATTAGGGGGGTGGGGGTGCGATGTGTGTGTGTTTGGGGGAGAGGATGGTTGAATACAAAGATAAGTTTATGGTGTGGATTGACCTCGAGTTTGTCTCGTGTCTGGAATGGAGGTGAGGAACACTAAGTATTCCTTTCTTGTTTTGATAAGGATGTAAGAAAGGTGACAAGTTAACAACTTGTTATTGTGCTTCAGGCATTATCTGTCAAGTGTTTGTCGCTTTGGGTATTATTAGATTAAGAATCATTAATCTTGATATTTACTAGCTATACTAGGCTATTAGCCAGCACTGGAAAACAACAACCAAATGTTAAATAGCCTATGTTATTAGCCAGGGTTTACAAAAGGTGCTGAAATCGTTGAAAGACTTACTAAAAATTCTAAGGCCTTGAATTCCTTGAAAATGTTATCTATTACTGTTATGTTATCTATTATAACATAGCAGTTATCTATTATAAATGTTATCTATTATCTACCTATTACTCCTTAGCCTATTCATCTTGTTTAACTTATTAATTTGTCTTATACCACGGCTGTGACATCACGCTAACTCAACGCCATGCTAAATTTCCGTTGGTTAAATCCCGTTAACCAACACCGGAAGTGTGCGTCATCGCAAAAAGTGTGGGTTATCAAGTTACTTCACACTTTTGCCGATAACCCAAACTTTTGCCAATAACCCACACTTTTGACACTTCCGGATCACGCGACCGGGAACACACACCAACGACCAAATACATCATGAAAAAAAAAACGTAACGCAATAAAAACTCACAAAACTTAATTACTTAAAGGAATGAAATCCCACCGCTGCAAACTCTTATACGTCTGGCCAATATCTAAGCCATTCACGCTGCGTTAACTCCCCTTCCCCCCCTCCACAAACTAAAATGCAATGACCTTCATTCATACCGCTACCCTATTACCTAGTTTTTAAACAATTTTCAAACTACAAACGCTCAAAATGAATTACGTACCTTCCCAGAATGTCATTCTATCCCTGCAGCCTTTTATCGAAGTTCTATCACTCCGAAAAGCTTCGAAAACACAAGCGACCTGGCTAGCGTGAAATACGGCGAAACGACGCTGCGTATCCTTCCTGCCCACTCCCCACAAACGGACGCAAACGACTCGTCGGTCTACCAACCACTCCACCGTCAGTAAACTAAAATGGAATGACCTTCAGTCTTTTCGAAAAATTTTTCACAAAACACAAACACGTTTTAATTAAATACGAGTTAGCTTGACGTCCCAACCGTGATATAAATATGTTATTTATTAAGAACTATTGGTTATCGATTTTTAAACCACGGCTGCGATGATTTGGCCGCTCGACATGCAAATCGTTTCGGGGGCTTTGCCCCCTCGACGTATTTGCGTGTCTCGCGGCCAAATCATCGCAGCC
>JAHWFP010098353.1:0-14387 GCA_023313725.1 Lithobius niger | reverse complement strand
CCAAGCGGAGGTTTCTTCAATCTCTCATTCCTCACCACGCCACCAGTGGCCGCCACTTGGTGCCGGCATAACCGCCTCTTCCCAACCGTCGTCTCTTCGCGTTTAGTAGCTCAGCCATGGCGGATCTATCGTCTTCCGAAGCCTCCGAACACACTCCACCACCGTCACCAGTTCTTCAGCCGGGAGAAATTAATATCCCCTCACCGGTTCCCTGTAAATGCCCGGGATTTGCGCAGCCATCATCGAAATCTAAAACTGGTCCACATCCGTGCTGTCAACGCCATCGCCTTTGTGACGGGCTGCAGTATAAGTGCAAGGTTTGTGTCTCGATATCTCCAACGCGTTGGTCACTCATCAGGAAGCACCATCTCCTCTCCAAACATAGGACTGATAGGGCCGCCGTCAGAAGGCCGCATCTTCATCAGAACAACGGTCCTCGCCTGCCAGCACGGCTTCTGCATCTTCCAAAAACGTATGGGCTTCATCCTCGCGCAAACGTTCAGTCCTGGCATTGCCGACATCACGATCCAGTGGTTCCTCCGTACCTCCTCCCAAGCGCAGCAAGACGGATTCGCCTTCGGCCACCGCAACAATTACTTCGGTGTCATCATCTTCCTCCTCCACTACGGGAACAAAGACTACCCTCCCGCCGGTCCGCACAGCAACCAAAGGCCAACACGCTGTTTCAGTTCCACCTTCACAGACCGACGTGATCCCAGCCGTTCCTGGGCCTTCCGGCCTCCGCCCTCCTATCAGTATCCTGAAGAAGACAAGAATTCCAACCCAATCTTCCGTCTGGATCAAGCTGGCCCGGCAACATTTTGCCCCATCGCTTCGTCTTTAAGCTCCTATATCAGCCACCAAGTTGCCAGTTACCTGACCTCCTCTTCAACAGACTATTCGTCCTCCGATTCCTCAGGACGACTCGATCCAGGCCGAACCTCCGCTCGCCCCGTTTCCCACCCGAACTGTGCTTCGTGAAGCCTTAACAAGGGGTCTTCATCTTTCGGCCAGAGAGCTGGAGAACTTAAACTTCAACAATGACTTTATTTTGCAGTTTACTCAGCGATTCGCCAATGACTATGCAACTCTCCGCAACTCCCTGGCGGACTTACCTGCCCTCCGCCAGTCTACCACTAAAATCGAAGCACTCTAAGCCGAAAACGCTGTCCTCCGCGCCACTAATGATGCCGTTACGAATGAGCTTGAAGTCATTCGCAGGAAATATTATTCCCAGTGTCTGAACTATGCCTTGCTACGGGCCCATTACAACTGGGTGTCGGCTATTCCATCCTCGCCGCCGTGGAGGGCATATTACTGCGCAAAATCACAATCCTCCATTGCCAGGATTCTCTAGTCATTCTGTGTGGCAATTTGACGATGCGCCATCCTTCCTTCCGGTTTTCCACGGCATCCTCCCCAATGTCAAGTCGGCGGAGGGTGACCTGCCCTGTTCCCCTTGCCGCTCCAAGGCAACAGTGGTGACCTTTGGCTTTTGACTAACGCCGGACTAAGGCACTTTTCCTATTCTGCGTTTCCAAATCTTCCCTTCGGCGAGAAGTCCGCCTATGTCAACCTTCATGGATCTCGTGCGCATTCCTCTCGCCGATGTTCCTTTGGGCCTCCTCCGCCCCTACAACAGGCGGTCCACCAGGATCAGTTTCTATGTTACTACTTCTCAGGACTTATCTCTGTGTGCGTCCGGGCCGGACATTCTGTAAGACCCTTTCCATCACCTATCGTATTCCGTTTTTTTTCCCCCCAAAAAAACAACTATACCATGCACATCTGCCACGGCGGTACCTTTCCCTCCAATCGCACTCAAACCTCGTGCCTCGACCTCCGCATCCACCGGATACCTTCCTCGAACATTTACTACCATGTTTTCTCCAATACCTCCGTTCCACCGAGGCTTCTCCCAGATCCTCCGTATTTCTGCTGTTTACTCTGGTCCATCCTGCAACTGCATCAAGACGCCACTCTGACCTGCCTCTGACCCTTTGGATTGTGTTTGGCCACTCCTACCTCCGCATATGCTTCCACAAGACCATCCTGCCTACGTCCTCCGTACCGTCATCTTAATCCTCCGCTCCTCCGCCTCCCGCAAGGTAAGAGGCTTCATATACTATTTTTTGATCTCTTTACCTTGCCCCCGTATGAATTGACTTCTGCATGCGATGACGTTCGATAACCATACTGAAAATATTTATAATAACCCTTAGCTTTACCGCATCCCCAATCTCACTCTTACCGGACGAGAATGGAGCAATTTGCACCTCCACTCTAACTAATACCTCCGTCCAGGCGGGCGCCTCCGCCCCCGTTGGGTCAGCAGCTTGGTCTTCATCAGGACATATTGTGCCTGGGGCAGCCGTCTCGTACTGCGTGAATCTGGCCTCCGGTTGCCGGGAACGCTCTGAACTTATCCTCCCTCTGGGTTACGAAGTCTGCTAATATAAAACAGATAATATATATTTTCGTCGACTATAAAAAGGCCTGCACCTGCTTAATTTTAGTTTTTATTGCCTAACCGAAAATTACATTATGTAAAGAATGGTTAGGCGAACCGGCACCAAAAATCAAAAGCTCGGGGACTCTTTTTTTTTTTTTTCTTCTTTTTTTTTTTTTCCGTAGCGCCAAAAAACGCTAGGCCTATTTTTCACATCAAACTTTAAAATTCTCTATCTTCATGGAAAATGGACCGAATCGACTCTGGTTTGCAGCATTTAATAAACCTGAACTTTCTCGGTCATCCTGCGGAAACAGAACTTAAAAATTCGCCATACTTTGGTCTACAACTCAATTTGAAAAAGTGCTCAAACTGAGCGCCGACGCACGCTATTTCCGTCGCCATTTTCCGCAAACATGTAAATATTTATTTGTATTTCTTGAATTTATTTCCAGGCATAAAGCCGACTAGCGTAGCGTTGTGCTAGCTTACATGTTTGATCCGTTTTCAATGTTTTTATTTTACTAAGGTGATGATTTTAGCAACTATGAAAACTTTGACTACACTAGCGTTATTTTCGCGGCTGCAATGATACACTTAAATTTTTATGCTTTATAGCATTCAAACACAAGCTGGTTTATTTTAATCTTTTACCTAGGCTTTTATAAAAGCATTATTTAACGTAATTTATTCCAATGAACTCTACCTTTTTCAAAAATGGCAAACCAACTACAATTATTTTACCGGACATTTTCAGTGTCTATCTTGTATTTTTATTTCAGGGCTCCGACCACAGTGATCTCAATTCCGATGCAAAGTAATAGCCTTATTCCTTCAATTAAAAACAGTTTCCCCCCCCCCCCCTCCTTCAATAGTTGCGATGTGTAACATCGTAGTTTGGACTGTTGCGTTTCCATCAATTCACCAAACCCTTCCAGAACTCTAAACCCTCAACGGCTCCAACGGTCGCAAAAACCCCCCTTGTCTCTACCTTTCCCTTTAAAGCCCTCACGTAGTACAGCTCGTTTTGGAACTAACACAAAATTCCTTCCTCCAAGCCTGCCTGCCTCTCTTGCCGCCAAAACGTGCAGTCGTCGCGGACATCCGCCCCTCCCTCCCCCATGTATACCACGGGCCCTGCAGTCCCATCGCCAGCATAGCTCAAGAACTTAAAGGCTAGAGGTCACTACGGCGGTCGGAGCAGAGATGTCCAGTCCGAAGGTTGCCATGCCGGGCAAGGTAGTAGTTCGTGTTAGTAACTAGTTTAAATAGAATTTAATTTTTGGAACAGCATTTCTAAATTTTTAGTCTTAAATTTTAAAATTACTTCTAGACTTTGAGGGAACTCATGGGTAGCCAAACGCCATCGGCATTTTGGTTTAGGGCACCCATAATTCAAGGGTTTAAGGTCCCCTTCCTAAAAACCGGCTTTTTTTTCTTTGATTATGAACTCAGTGTTCATTAAATAATCCAAGATCACCGAGATCTAGCATGTGTTATCGTTGAAGCAGGAGTTTTCAAAAGGTAGTTTTCCTTATAACGCTAATCTAGATTCAGTGTGATGATTGACTGATTTTAGTGCAAGAGTTGCTAACGTCTTTCAAAGACTATTTTACATTCTGCAAGAGTCATGTTTGTAACTTAGAAGGTTGTGATAGCCTAAACCGACTTTTCTAGTCAAAATTGTAATGTGAACTTTCATTTTAAGTTCAGTGCCGATTTATTGTAAATCCAGTGCTTTTAATTCAAAGCTTCAGTTTATTTTTTGTAACCAACTAGTTACTTCGTGTTGTACAAATTCTTGTCATGTTTTATTAAAACAGAAAAGAAAGTTGTTTTGAACAACAGTTTGACTTCGAGTCCAATTTAATTTGCAAGGGTTATTTTAATTACAAATCAATTTTTATTCCAACTCCGAAGTAGGCAATTAAATTAATTACCCATCGTGGTGGCAGTGAACCATGATTAGATAGGATAACTTGGGTAGGACGCTGACGCTCTTCTCCTAACCGTGCAGTAGACACGCAATGCTGTTTTTCCGCAAAAGTAAAAACCGCCACTTATGAATTCATCTAAAATATCCACAAGTACGCCAGATGTCGGTGCTATAGACAGTAGGCACCTCAAGACCCTGTAAGCGCCGCTACAAATCTGGTGGCAGCGGTGGGATTTAAAGGTGCTGTGCCACTACACTCCTTGCCCCCTGCCATACTACCATACCAGTTCATCTTAAGAAGATGTCATAGTAAAATCAAAACTGCAACCCCCACAGATGCCCGTAGCAACGTTAAAAAGCTACCGAAGCAGATGTCCGCCTGAGCAGATGTCCGGCAAAACAACAACCTCGTATCCAGCTGGAGCCGGGAAGCGGCAACCCTCCCTTCACAAGCCGTGAAGCAGCAGGCACGCCTTCGGAAGGCAGATGATTCCTTCAACCCCTGGAGAAACTGGCCTCAAGCAGGACGCAGCGCTCCAACAGTGAACCACTGGACATTTAAGTAGGATAACACAGTGCAGGTGCTCGAAATTCAACTGGAAGGACGACCGCGACAACGTTTTGATCCGATCTTCGATGGGTGATTGGATGACTGACCGCTCAGCGATTGTGTCGGAAATTCAGGTTGGTGCACATTGGTATAGTCCGGTTGCCAGGCCGAGTGTTTATTTTATGTATCCACCTGAGTGCTTAGATAATATAAGATTGTATTTATGTGTCCCTGACTGGATTGGGTTATAAGAGAAGTGTTTAAGTACTCGCTCTTTTTAACTTTTAAGAGAGTTATTTTGCGGCTGCAGTTTTAACTGTAAAGATTTAAAACTAGAACGTTTTTTTCTTTAAAATTTGAACTAACCTAACTTTCAACATGGAAGATTTAGAAGCGATAATTGATCATATTCATTACAAAGACTTAAAGAAAGCTTGTTTGAATTTGGGGTTAACGGTGTGTGAAACTAGACACGAGTCCGTAGATGTTACTAAAATAGCGTTTAACGATGATAAACTCACGTTGGACGAGCTGTCAAACGAACTGCTCAGTGCCATAGAAAAGCGTGATTCTGCCATTTTGGCCAAAAAAAAGATCGCTCACAAAGAGAACGAACAATTTCTTAAAGCCGAACAGTTAAAACTAGAAGCTTTAAAGTTAGAAGAGGCTGAAAAAGCTAGAGCTTATGCCTCCTGTGAGGCCGATAAAATTCGTGCCCACGAATTAATGTTACGTGACACCACCGCCCATACTAGCGATGCCGCTACGGCGCTGGCCATTAAAAAACTCGAACACGAGTTAGAACTAGCTAACAGACAAATAGAGTTAGCCAGGTTACGAAGTGCAGACGGTACCAATCCAGTACAGTTTTTGCCGAGTGTAAATGCAGGTCACGGCCCGGAAAAATTTCGAAGCCGTTAGATTAATTAATAATTGGGGTCCGAAATCGGAGGTCAATTCTTTTTTAAAAATTCTTGAGAAAGCAATGGAAACGCAACGTAGTCCAAAAGGCGAATGGGTCGTTGGTTTACAACCCGTATTAAGCGAAATTCTAGTAAAGGTGTGCAATCAAATGAGCACTGCTACTATGCACGATTACGATCAAGTTAAATTAAAATTGCTTGAAAGGTTTGTACAGACTAAGGAGTCCGTCCAATCGTCGTTTCGTAGTCTGAAAAAACAACCAGAACAAATGTATCACGAGCACGCGTTTGAGCTTCAAACTTTGTTCTCGCAGTGGGTGTCATTAGCAGGTATTAATGGCGATTACGATAAATTGTCTAATTTAATTCTGTTAGAGCAATTTTACAAGTCTTGCCCAGTGGGTTTAAGAAAAGGTTGCCGGACCAGATTAAATCTGGGACGCTACAGGAAGCAGCCAAATTGTGTGATGACTACACAACCCGTAATAAGCAAATCAACTTTGATGTTGCTGTGAAAACTGGCAAAGTGCAAACTGGAGCACAGCCAGCCAGCCAAGCCACCAAGGCTTCGTCTAATTCCCGTAATGGTAAACAAAACCGTAACTCGTTAGCTAACCCGGTTGGGACTAACATTGACAGCGTAACTAGCATAGATGCTAACGCTGATAATCGTGATAATGTAGCTTCTAACCCTCGTCAAACTAATGTTAGAACGTGTTATAAATGCTGCTCGTCCTCGCACCTCCGCAATCGATGTCCCGAGTATACTAAAACAGAATTTGCTAATGCATGTTTTCGAGTGGGCTCAGATGCCTTAACTGTGTTAAAACCTAGCACTTTTAAAGCCAGGGTAGGTAGGAATAAAGTGTTGTGCCTACGCGATTCCGGGAGCAGTATAAATCTCGTTAGCCAGAAGCTTGCCAAAAACTGGCTTAGACTAAAACAAACAGTTCAGTGCAAAACCGTAATGAGCGACACTGTGGTCGAGTTACAACAGGTAGATTTAATTTTGAAATTAAATGGAGGTTTAAAATTGCATGTTGTTGCATGTGTTTCAGAGGCTTCCAACTCTGTTTTCCAAATAGTTTTGGGCGTAAACGCCCCGTCTAAACTAGACGAATTACGACAGCCTAAAAGAAATGTAGACGACACGCGCAACTGTAGCCCCGCTAGTCCCGTAGCCCCTCCCCCCAGCCCGAGCGCTGCTGACCACCGCCAAACCATGGCGAAAAAGAGTTCCCATAAACGCCGCCCCTGCTCCAGCATGGAGTCGTGCAGCCGGCCAAACCCGATAACAGACTTTCAGGCGCCAGCCAAGTCGCCCAGCCCCTCTGCCGAGGCAGTTAAGGCAGGCTCCAAAGGGGCCGTTAAAAACGTCCCTTCCCACAAAGGTGCAGACAGCCTGCGATAGGCCGATTGACCATCCAAGTATAGATGGAAATTCCGATAGAGTACTTGCAGTACCCATAATGAGCCAGCTAGCTCTGTCAGTCCAAATAAATTAGCGCCAAAATTCAATGATTGGATTGAACTACGTAACCGCTCATATAACAAACTTTGTCAGCCTCCTAGAGATAAACTTAGAAGAGTTAAATCTGAGGACAACCTTGTAGTAAAAAGTGTGTCTGTTAAATCCAAAGTAAGCCCTAAACTTGCTTCTTTCAAGTGCCATTTCGATTTTTTCCCAGAGTTTGGAGAAATTAAATTGCCATGCTTTAACCTAACTTAGCAACAGTTTGGGTTAGCCCATAAAACGTAAATGCTGTTTTTTTTTTCTGTGTTCCTCCTTAAAAATTAGGACCCGATGTTTTAGGGTTAAACTCTTGTCTTAAGTAAAGGGTGGAAATTTGTGATTGATCATCACAGTTATGGCTCTTTGGACTAGATAATTATTTTTCATTAGAGCTAAGGTTATAAATCTAACCTAACCATAGTAAATAATGTCTTTATCTGTAAGGGAGTAGGTAAAACCTTTAAGTAGGACTCCAAATGTGATAACTAAAACTAGTGTAGTTTTTTTTTCCTAAAATAGTTTTTTTTTGCAACCTTGAGTAAACCACCAAGACTAACCTAAATAGGCTAACGTGTAATGTTTCTCCATGTTGAGATTTTTTTTTCTTGAAACCTAACCAAATAGTTTTCTTCATAAATGTTAAACTGTAGTGAGTGGTAGGCTGCTACAAACGTGGCTCCATCTAGGACCACCTAACCTAAACATAAAAATTGTGTTTATTGCTTTACTGTCTTAAATCTTCAAGACTGCTTCATTGTACAAACCTGGAAAGTCTCATACTAATGCTGATACCATGAGTAGGTATTTTGTTTAACTTAAAAACAACAGTTTAGTTTTTATTGTTAAAAGCTAAACAAGTGGTGGAGCCAAAATTTGCTCTGCAATTTTTTTTTATTAAATTTTCTTTAATGGTTAAGAGGTACGTTGTCAGGACAACCTCACTCAAAGAAACTGTCAGCTTTCCCGTTTCGGACTTTGCACCTAAATTTTAAGTGCCAATGTTATTCTCCCTGTCACTATCAACGTCTTCCTGTGTGAAAGGATATTTACAGAGATTATATGACACGTTTAAATGTTCATTAGGAACCTTTAGTGGTCCTGGCTATCTCCTCTTTAAGTTTTCACGAAACATTTTTCTTTATAAAAATTTGTCTTGTCTACCCCTGGGAGATAAAGGATAGCCCTGTTTAAACGGTTGTTGGGTATAAGCCACAAAACCTCCCAGCATTGTATTTTATGTGTAAGTTATGGGGTCTACCTCAAAACCCTTCTGTGTTTAAATTTTCATATGTAAACAAGTTGTCTGATATACCTTGAATCAGTCCAGTGGTAATTGTTAACTTTAAATAGAGCTTATAGTTGTGCATGCGCTTACAGTACCCTCTATTCCGATCCTTAACGCAAGATAGGTCCTGAGGAGTGCGCCTTGTGGTTTTTTTCTATGCTTTCCAAGATAATAAAAACAGCATTCTGTGAACGGCGGACGAGTTGGAGCATTAAATGTTGCGATTATATCATTTAATAGTTTTCAATTACAAAAACATAACCTGTACTTTTAGTTTGCTTAAATATTCAAACGGTGTGTGCGATATTCCTGCACAGGCAGCGCGGCCCACCTAAAAAGTTTATTTCTGTAAAACTAGTGTTTTAACTTTGTAAAATTTTGCGTTGATTTAACTTTGCGACAAAATTACAAAAACGAGAATTAAACTTAGCAATTTTGTTTTAACGTAAAATTAGTGTTCCCTTTTAATTTGTTGATCCGGGGCTAGGAACAAGTAGCTCAAAACCTTTTTTCGCTCATTTTGAATGTTAATGGCAACACGACAAACTTTATAGAAATCGACACTTTCATGTTGTTTGATTGCATGAATCAAGAGTGTTTCTCTGCATATTTTTAGTTACATGGCTTGGCAACTTTTATGGTGACATACCTGTGTGCACTAATCATTTGTTGTAGGCTTTTATTTGGAGTTCAACAGGAACCTCGAATAAAATCTCCCGTGTGGGGGCGTGTAAAGATTGGTTAGGCGAACCGGCACCAAAAATCAAAAGTTCGGGGACTCTTTTTTTTTTTTTTTTTTGCTTTTTTTTTTTTTTTTGCGTAGCGCCAAAAAGCGCTAGGCCTATTTTTCACCTCCAACTTTAAAATTCTCTATCTTCATGGAAAATGGACCGAATCGACTCTGGTTTACAGCATTTAATAAACCTGAACTTTCTCTGTCATCCTGCGGAAACAGAACTTAAAAATTCGCCATACTTTGGTCTCCAACTTAATTTGGAAAAGTGCTCAAACTAAGCGCCGACGCACGCAATTTCCGTCGCCATTTTCCGCAAACATGTAAATATTTATTTGTATTTCTTGAATTTATTTACAGGCATAAAGCTTAGTGTTGTGCTAGCTTACATGTTTACATGTTTGATCCGTTTTCAATGTTTTTATTTTACTAAGGTGACGATTTTAGCAACTATGAAAACTTTGACTACACTAGCGTTATTTTCGCGGCTGCAATGATACACTTAAATTTTTATGCGTTATTGCATTCAAACACAAGCTGGTTTATTTTAATCCTTTACCTAGGCTTTTATAAAAGCATTATTTAATGTAATTTATTCCCATGAACTCTACCTTGTTCAAAAATGGCAAACTAACTACAATTATTTTACCGGACATTTTCAGTGTGTATCTTGTGTTTTTATTTCAGGGCTCCGACCATAGTGACCTCAATTCCGAATGCAAAGTAATAGCCTTATTCCTTCAATTAAAAAGTTTAATTAATTTTGAGCATCAAACTTTGTTCCCCCCTTCCTTCAATAGTTGCGATGTGTAACATCGTAGTTTGGACTGTTGCGTTTCCATCAATTCACTAAACCCTTCCAGAACTCTAAATCCTCAACGGCTCCAACGGTTCTGGATCTAGCCACTCAGAGCTCCTAAGCTCCAGCCAATCAGCAAAAACCCCCCTTGTCTCTATCTTTCAAAGGCCCATTCAGATCGTTACACTTCCCTTTAAAGCCCTCACGTAGTACAGCTCGTTTTGGAACTAACACAAAATTCCCTCCTCCAATCCTGCCTGCCTCTGTTGCCGCCAAAACACGCAGTCGTCGCGGATGTCCGCCCCCTCCCTCCCCCCATATATACTACCGCCCCTGCAGTCCCATCGCCAGCATAGCTCAAGAACTCAAAGGCTAGAGGTCACTACGGCGGTCGGAGCGGAGATGTCCAGTCCGAAGGTTGCCATGCCGGGCAAGGTAGTAGTTCGTGTTAGTAACTAGTTTAAATAGAATTTAATTTTTGGAACAGCATTTCTAAATTTTTAGTCTTAAATTTTAAATTTACTTCTAGACTTTTGAGGGAACTTAATGGGTAGCCAAATGCCATCGGCATTTTGGTTTAGGGCACCCTTAATTTAAGGGTTTAAGGTCCCCTTCCTAAAAACGGGCTTTTTTTTCTTTATGAACTCAGTGTTCATTAAATAATCCAAGATCACCGAGATCTAGCATGTGTTATCGTTGAAGCAGGAGTTTTCAAAGGTAGTTTTCCTTATAACGCTAATCTAGATTCAGTGTGATGATTGACTGATTTTAGTGCAAGAGTTGCTAACATCTTTCAAAGACTATTTTACATTCTGCAAGAGTCATGTTTGTAACTTAGAAGGTTGTGATAGCCTAAACCGACTTTTCTAGTCAAAATTGTAATGTGAACTTTCATTTTAAGTTCAGTGCCGATTTATTGTAAATCCAGTGCTTTTAATTCAAAGCTTCAGTTTATTTTTTGTAAACAACTAGTTACTTCGTGTTGTACAAATTCTTGTCATGTTTTATTAACCCTTTAACAACCACTTTTTTTTCACAATCCTACCATTTTTTTTTTTTTTAACTCCCATATGTTACTTTGTCAGTCGTGGGATTCGAACCCGTATTCAGTTGGTTTGGAGACGACGACGCTAACCACTGGGCTGTGCTTGCCCGCTATGCTCGGGCTCCCCGGGGACCCCTCACATAGCTTGGGCGCGCATTTGGACTCTGTTTTTTCACCGACTACGCCGTATTGGCTACGCGGTTGGCAAAGGGTTAAAACAGAAAAGAAAGTTGTTTTGAACAACAGTTTGACTTCGAGTCCAATTTAATTTGCAAGGGTTATTTTAATTACAAATTAATTTTTATTCTAACTCCGAAGTAGGCAATTAAATTAATTACCCATCGTGGTGGCAGTGAACCATGATTAGATAGGATAACTTGGGTAGGACGCTGACGCTCTTCTCCTAACCGTGCAGTAGACACGCAATGCTGTTTTTCCGCAAAAGTAAAAACCGCCACTTATGAATTCATCTAAAGTATACACAAGTACGCCAGATGTCGGTGCTGTAGACAGTAGGCATCTCAAGACCCTGTAAGCGCCGCTACAATTACCTTAACTCCCGCCCAAGCCTCCCCACCATGAGCTAGGTTCTGGTAGGAGGAGAAATGATGTCGACTGCTGCTGCGCTGGGGCTTATATAAGAAGCCCAGTGCATGCGCGGTAAGGTACGAGCCCGGCAGGGAAGGCAACCTTCAAGTTCTAGGGAAATCAAAAGCTCAAAGGGGAAATCTGCTAATATAAAACAGGTAATGTATATTTTTGGTTAGGCAATAAAAACTAATATTAAACAGTGCAGGCCCTGCAATTTTAGTCTTTTTAAAACTTAAATTAAAATCAAAAAATTTGATTAAATTAAAAAAAACTTGGGCTAAACAAGAGCATGCTTGAAGATTTTTTGCAGCCCAGATGCTTAAAGAGTTTTAGCAAAGCTTTGCACTTGAAAGATTTTTGCAGCCCGGATTTAGTGCATGCACTGTTTACTCCAATCGAACACATAATTTAGAAACAAAACGGCAGTGGAGGGCTTGTCAAACCTGAAACCTTTAGTAAAATAGGAAAACAGCTTAATGATAATAAAGTCCTGACATCCTTAAACAGGAATCAACTGTAACGTATTCTGCTTAGTATATTACTATCCTAGATGCAATTTTATGGTTATATGATGCAAACTACGCAACAAAAGTTGGTGTCAACAGGTAAGTGGCTTAATTAAAATGCGCGAAAATGTGTTAGTTATTCATCCAAGATCAACTATCAAGTGCAGTTTTACGGTGATTTAAGCTACTGGAATTAATTTTCTGTTCCAAGGTCTCTAAGATATTCTTTCCAATTATCGTGTACCCTTGGAAAAGGTAAAGTAGATGAAAGTATAAAGTGATTTAGTGTTGTGTGCCGATTTTTGAAAGGTAGTTGGTATTGGCCAATCAAGATACCAACTCAGAACCGTACTCAGAACCGGAATCAGTATCGGAAGCGGTGCACCACTAATCTAGATCGTTTTCATAGGCTACCCAGAAGGAGTGAAGGGCTACAAATTGGGGGACTTTAATGAAGACAAGATCCTCGTAAGCCGAGACGTGAAATTTGAAGAAGACGTCTTCCCATTTCATGAAAAGTCCACAAATCAACCTGCCACCATGAAAGCCGATTTGGAGCTGTTCACATGTACCCCAGAAGCTGATGAAACCAAAGATGAAGCAAGTGATGAAGACGAGCCATCACAGCAGGGAGTGATGCCAGATGAAGCACCCGCATTAACCCAAACTGCAAATGTAGACTAGCAGATGCAGTGGGGTCAGCTGACAGCCGAACCACTAGCACGAATACCTACTGCTGAAGAAAATTTGTGAAAACTAGACGAAAGATCGTACCACCCTACCACTTCAGGAAGCCGAGGCAACAGTTCACAGGTTACTGAGACAAGCCGCCAAGCGAGACTTCCAAATGAAGTGCAACACAGCGATTGCAACTCCAGCAGGACGAGTTGAGCCAAGAACTTTAGAAGATCTAAAGGGGTCAGAATCTCAGGAGTGGAAGAAAGCTATGAAAGTGGAGCTGAACAACCTCCAAGGCAACCATACGTGGGAATTGGTACCGAGGCCTATCGGAAGGAAGATTATTACCTCCAAATGGGCATTTAAAAGAAAATACAACCAAGACGGAGAACTGGAACGTTACAGAGCGAGACTCGTCGCCCGGGGGTTCATGCAAGTAGAAGGTATTGACTACCGAGATTTTTCGTCTTATTTTTGATCATGGACTTGCCCTGAAAGTTCGCCAGACTTTCAGTTACACCTTGTATATCCAGTGAAATTTTAAAACAAAACGAAACTTAGCTTCTGCTGGTACTACTCTTGCCGATACTGAACTCGATACCAAACAATTCAACCCTCAATAAATATTGCTTTAATTGCTTTTGCATGTTGCTTGTCCATTAAGCTTGGCTGTTTCTCTTCCCCTTTCCCCCAAATGAGAAAACCGAGTTCCTCGATTGTATTTTGCTTTTCATATCATCGCACACGTTTTGCAGTTCCAAATGCTTGATTTGACTTGGCAGTCTTCCTTGAATTTGTCGAGTGACTTAAATTTAATGGTATATGAATTTTCATCTTGATGCCATCCGCTCCACCACTGGCAAGTAGTAGAGCAAAACTGGAACCACGTGAAAACATCATTCTAGCCAGCCAATAAGAGAGTTTTGGTTTCTGTCAGCAGCATTGGTCTTTGTCAAGAAAGTCTAAATTATTTAATGAAATTAAAATAAATGCTGCTTTTAATTTATTGAATGGATAATATTAGTTCTTAATTAATGGCTCCAGAAAGACGATCTTTGGTGATACCGAGTTCCAACAAATAAATTTACGAATACATCTTCAGGGAAAGCTGAAGTTAGTCCCTTATTTTTGAAAAACCAGTTAAAGCCTAATAGGTAGGCAGTTGGAGTTAAGTGGGCCGGGTAATGAGCTCGTAAAATCACTAGGTGAATTTACTGTTTATATTGCTTGAATTTTTATAGTATTAGGTTTAGTATGCCAGAATATTACACCTGGATTCGTATTCCAGTGCGTTTTCGATAATTACTATTCCCACTAGCCAGCACACCCTTAAAAAAAACCTTTTGTATTTGCAGGTTTGGTTCCATCTGCAGTCATCA
>JAHWFP010098350.1:0-17580 GCA_023313725.1 Lithobius niger | reverse complement strand
TTAGATCCTTACTCTAAACATTTAACGTTCCGTTTTTGTTCATTAATACTGTACAGTCCATACTACTATATTCGGAGGTTATAAAAAGCTAAAGTAAAAATGCTGTTACATCTTAAGTCTGCGTTTTAAAGCTAAGTTAATTATAAAACTGTATCGGTTTTTTTTTTCATTTACCATAAAATTATTTCAGCATTTTTATATAGTTCTCCAAATTCTGAAGCCAATCAATTCGATGGCGTGAAATTCACCCTGCATCATCAGTTGTTCCACAACTTTGTTTAAAATGTGGTTGGGTATCAGTGGCAATGAATGTTGCCCTTCCCATCCACCCTGGTTCCTAGAGATGAACAGGAAACTATTATTATTATTATTATTATTATTATTATTATTATTATCAAATTAGTTTGGAGTTTCGGTTTAAAGTGGGGGTGGGCATTAGTAATTATCTTTCTTCAAGTGGCTCGCCTCCTTGCTGTATAACAGCTGAAAACAAGTCTCAATACGCAAACATGCTATCATACATACGTATACTGACGAGGAACATTAAGGATGCCAAGATACTGAGACAGATTCTGCGGTTTTGCTTCAAGGTCCCAGTCAGTGCGCCCACTTACAGGGAATTTTTTTTAAGAGAGAAAAGTCCTCTTTAAAAGGGAAAAAATATTAAACGGGGAAAAAGGGAAAAAACAGGGAAATTCTGTGTTTTATTTATAAGTTGTGCTTTTCAGTAGCGACTCACGATCTTCTTTTCATCCCGACCCACTTTCTCGAAAATTCCGTAATATGTTCTCCTCAATCTTCTACTCGAACAAACTCATGTTAACATTTTAAACCCCTACCCAATTCCATCTTACATAATCCCCAAATACAATTTAGTTAGTATTTATATTTCGTCTGTTGCTGGCTTATAAGACGAAAATTGTGGAAGTACTAATTTTTACAGGTTCACCAATAACCTTTACTTCAGAGGAAAATTAAGGTTTAATGGCGCATCGACAGCAAGTTCTTTAACGCCAACCTCAGTCACAGTGCAGTGGCCCCGCTCTGCCGGGAAGAAAAAAGTTCTAATAAGATAAGTACTGTATAGTAGTTTGAATTTTATTTTCAATTTGCTTCAATAGCTGGCGTGCCCGTAAACCATCAAAACGGGCTCGTTATTCTTTCAAAAATTAGGAATGTTGAAAATTAGTGGTGTAATGATAGGAAATTAAATAAAGGAAAGTAAAAACAGGAAAAATTTTTTTGCACAGTGAAAAAAAGATAAATTTTGCCTTTACTCAAGGAAATTCTGTAAATGAGAAGTGGAAGTACCGGTTCCAGTGCTTCTGACCTTGCCCGCACTGGATTCATGTGGCCAGCAAGGGAGCGTTCGAATCCTCGAACTCGGGTCCAATGACGAAAAACACGAATTTCTAACTTTGTGTGGGAAATTTTCCCCCTCTGGCAGCAACCCTGGGGCACACTAAAATGCCGAATTAAATATTCACTGTTTCAGCTAAAGTGAAACCGCTATAAAAATCCACGACAACGCTACGTTGCCGGAAAAAAAAATTCCCTCAGATTTACGCGGGCCATATCATAAAAAAAAGTGTAATCAGATTTAAAAAATTGTTTTATAGCTTGGGATTGCTATAAATCAACTTTAGCATGGCATTGCTGAAAATTAGATTGCTAAAATCAAGAATTTATAGGGTTGGGGAGGAGAATTTGTGACTGAGACCCATGACTGAAACGTCTTAGAACCATTCACATTAGTTCAGTCTTAGTTTATATAGGGCGCCATGTGTTTTATGTGGGAATTTCTGCTCAGTTTTTAGCTTGAAATTAAACTAATCTAAACGAAACTAGCTTGAATTTAATTATCATTTAGCCTAGCTTTGTTGTAATTTAGTTTACCTTAGATTTGGGGTAAGAAATGAGCAAAAATTACCAGATGGAGCACGTGGCGCCCTCTGAAAACTCGGACTGAACTAATGGGGACGAATCTAACATGTTTCAATAGTGACGTTTTAGAGTTACAAATTCTCCTCCCAAACCCTATAATTTCTTGCTAAAATGTATAACATGATATACTGAATAAAGCTTTGTGAGTGTACTGTTTTACACAGTCTTCATATAACATTTTATCCTTTTCATTTAGTTGTCGCTTCACGCAAACACTGATTTTAAACATTTAATTTTAGTAAGGGCTTTCATAAATGGATGACTACTAACTTTAGCGAATCTTTTACTACTCGATAATAAACAGTCAATGTGAAAAAAAAAAACCTTAGAAAGTTAACTGTAGAGCACCTTTACACTTTTACGGTGCACGTGATCCCGCGAACGATTTTAAATGGTCACTGAAACCTTCAGATTTGAAGTCGTGCTGCAGAAATTCGTCAGTTTGCTATAAGTCTGTTGGGCTAACCTTTGAACCATTAGAACTAGAGGAAATTTACGAAAAATACAGTGTTTCAAATAAAAATGACATAAGAACGAATTTTTCAAAACAAATGTAAAGCAATAAAAGTGCCTGCCTCCACGTTGGCTTTTCTGTATGCCTCAGTTTTGCAACATTCGTTCAAACTTATGTAAATATTGCAAACCCTTTTATATTCCGATTTCTTCCCTTGTAAGAGATACTTTGCTGCATGTACTCAAACGTATGTAAATTAATAAACAAAAATGAAGCATTAAATGTTTATATTAATGGTCTAAAAGTCAAAACCTAGGAGTAACACGGACAAGCTTTGACAGTCAGGGTCTAGGTGTAAAATTTTATCAGTAAGAGGCTGGTATGCATTAGACACTTACTACCCGGTGGTTAGCTTAGTTCTAGTCTCTTCGGATAGAACGTGTGTATGAACGGTTGTAACAGGTTTTCTTTGTTCTTAGAATATTGTTATGGAACTTTTAAGAACACGATTTTCGTATGAAATTTGGCATTTAGTCTTTTGATGCTTAAGAATTTTTTATTATATTTCGTAGATTTATGGTAGAGGATAACCACCAATGCTCTCTGCTGCAAATATGCAACTAAGTCATGTTACTAACTCGAAAAACTAACCCTCGCGTATAACTTAACGGCTCACTTCTGACCTCTACTGTACGTTCTAAAAGAAAAAGAAGTCAAGTAGGGGAAGGGATAAACCCAATAATTCGTAATGGATGTAGAGGCAAAGGGGGTAATAACAACCCCCAAGTTACCATGATACATGTCAATTATAATTATACAGCAAAGCCCCCTAACCCACTAATGCCGCACAACCCGTTTGCCTTTTTATCTTGTAAACTAGAGGAAGCCCATGCTATGCACGGAGCCGGTCATGAATTAAGTTTATGGACACATTTCCCGGGACATTTTCCCGGGACATTTTTCCGGCACTCTTCCCGATGACTTGTCAGATTGATCGACCACTCATGCCTGCCTCCTGTTTGCATGCAGGTAGAATGGGAGAGCGCATTTACAATGCGGGCGCGAGGAGGGGAGAAGTGATTGTTCGGCCCGACGACTTGTCAGATTGAACCTTTATTGAGTTGATCGACCACTCATGCCTGCCTCCTGTTTCCATGCAGGTAGAGTGGGAGAGTGCATTTTCAATGCGGAAGTGAGGAGGGGAGAAGTGATTGTTGTCCTTCCGGTTTTCCTTTTAGCCTTTCTTTTAGCCAGCCTCCAGCTGTTTATATAGATGCTTGGAACTTCTCGAGAAAATAAATATAATTTTTTTTTAATCTACTTACATTATAAGGCAAAGTCTCATAGAAGAAACGGCTTCAAGAACCCTGGAAGGAGCAAAACGACGACAACAACCCCGAAAATGAAAACAGGCGAGCTCGTCAATTCTTTGGCCAGAAGTTGAAACTGGTACATTGTTGCCTTGAAAAGTTGAAATTGGCACATTGTAGCCTCGAATAACAATGTTCTCAGTGTGGTTATCTCAGCGGCAAGTCTTTAATGACGTCATGCACGAAGAACAGTTATTTTTCACACGGTACGGATCGCTCAAGCCAAAGAGATAAACTGGGAGTGGGAGGGGGGGGGGCAAACGGAGAACAAGCAGTGTTTAGGGCAGTGCTTCTGTCAGCCCTACTTTTTTAGAAAGTAAAGAGATTGGTAGGGTGGGGAGGGGGACAATGCGTCTATTACCAAACGAAAACTGGGAAACAACCACGAGCAAAAAAAAAAAAACACCGTGCAAAACAAAACCCGGGCGAAGCCGGGTATGTTAAGTCTTAGATCTCTGTTACTTCTAAAAGAGCTCCCTAGACGTAAATTTACAAGCAACCCTTCAAAGTACCCGTTTTATAAGTAACATTGGACGTAACGTTGAAATTTAGACAGAAAACCATAACTAAACGTAACCACAGAAAGAAAAATGGAAGGAACAGCGAAAGTTGGCAAGCAGTGCGAAAGATAATTTAGACGTAAATTTAGAAGTAACGCTTGGTTTGAAATGAAATCAACCCAATATCAAGACTTTAGACGTGACAAACACTGAAGTTCTACCCAAACGTTACGTTTAGGAGACGTAACATTGGTTTACATTTTTTTGTTACTTCTAAACGAGTCTTTAGACGTAAATTTGCAAGTAACACTTCTAAGAGTGTACGAATGCTATTGTAACTATATATAATTATTTTAGGTAACTCTAATTATTTTATTTTTTTACTGTTTCATTTCTTTTTCGTTTCCTGGTGTTTTGGGTCTAACTATCATGCGACGTAAACGCAATGTAACCAATACCACATATATCATAATAATACATTAAAAAAAAATTATACTGTAGCCACATATTTATGTCAAATATACTTTTTGCGTGTGCTTCTTTCCCGGATTTAGTTCAAGAAGTTTAACTTTCACCTTGAAAGTAGTTGTCTACGTTTACCACTAACAGAACTTTTATTTCTTTTTTTTTTCTTGTTCTGTTTTCACATCGTTACCAAGTTTGCGATGACGTTAGTGAAGGGACCCCGCTAAATGAAAGCGAGTGCGTGCCCAGCCCAAATCCAGAGTTTCGCAGCTGTGCGGTCTGCACTACTCAGTAGCACGGCCCGCGATCCCATTAAGCACCGCTGGGTCCATCAGCACTTTGCCCTCCACCTCCTTCACCGCGCATGCGCAGGGCCAAAGCATCACACGGACGGGGGATCATCTCTCCGGCGAGTGGCAGCTGCACGTTCAACTTCTGACCACGCCCTCACCATCCGCGTTCCTGCTACTCTAACCGTGACGCCAGGGCCCTAGCCTACTTTCAACACATCGGGTGCATTAGCTTTCAGCAAGGAAATTAAAAGTTCACTTTTTAGGGTAGTTTCATCATGGTGATGAGCACGAAGGTTAAAGGAGGAAGTCATCGACTGAATGGCATTGTGCTTGCTTGCTACGAGTTTAAAATGTGGATTTAAAGTAGCAATGCACAAGGTATATGCTTGCGTAACTAGGTGCAGGGCCTTATTAACCCGTGTTGGGGCCCCGAGGCAGACCTTTGAAGATGGGCCCCTCACACAGACGTGGGCCCCCTCGCCTAAATACAGGGGAGCACTCATCATAACATGGGGCCCCTCACCTGATGTGGAGCGCCCTTACCCTCTCGCCCCTTTGCCCTGATATAGGGGCCCCTCATTCCTTACCCTGGTACGGGCCCCTCATCCCAATATGAGGTGCCTTCACCTTGATATTGGGGCCTCTCACCCATTACCCTGGTACGGGGTCCGTCATCATAACATGAGTTCCCCTCACCCTGATACGGGGCATCTCACCCTGATACGAGGTATGGGGCGAAGTTACTCTGATATGGTGCCCCTTCACCCCAATTTGAGGCCCACGGGGCAGGGCCATTTGCCCAAGGCAAGATTTTGTGAATGCCACAAACGAGAACTATAGATGCAATAATGTGCAACTTTCTACGATGCCATGAGGAACAATAAACCGCCCTGAGTGTAAAAGAAAAATAAACCCTTTCTTAATATTAAAATTGCTACAATGTATTAGTGGAACGGTCGTCATAATGAAATGTATAAACAATATATTTTGCATAACGAGAAGTGCATTGTTGGGGGCCCCGTTTGGGCCCCAGACTTCCGTGGGGCCCCGAGGCAACTGCCTCTACTGCCTCGTGGGTAATAAGCCACTGACAAGGTGGACCTCGATCATATGAAAGCAGCTATACATGACCAAACGCTGTTTTACTTCTAAAAATATCTCAGTTTTGATCTCTGCGTATAAGACTTATGTTCGCCCAATTTTGGAATATGCGAGGCCTGTTTGGTCCCCCCACTTATTGGGTGACATCGATTTAATAGAGAAAGTACAGAGACGGTTCACTAAAAGCTTGGTTGGAATACAAAAGCTATCTTACAAAGAAAGACTAACAAAGATCGGTTTAGATTCATTAGAATTAAGACGCTTGAGGGCCGATCTGGCCATGACATACCTAATTCTACACTGTATCATGGACTTTAATTACTCTGAGATGTTCCATCTTCGTAACCATAGTGTAACGAGATGTCATAATTTTAAATTAATTTTTGGAAAAGATAGATTGGACTGTCGGAAGTTTTTCTTCGGACGGCGAATAGTTGCAGTATGGAACTCTCTCTCTCATCTCATTTGGTTAATGTCTGTTCTGTGTCTGTTTTCAGGAAAAATTTAAAATTGGTTGACCTATCAAGGTTTTTGAAACGTTATTGATTTTAACTGAATTTTACCTTTTTTACTGTACATACTTTTTTTATTTTACTTTATATGCATCTTTTTTTTTCTTTTTTTTTTTTTTACAAAGGACACAGTTTTGCTACACCTGGTTATGGCACGTCCATGTTTCTTTTTATGATAAATGCTTACATTTTATTATGCCACGTAAAACTCTACAACTGGGGTTGTAAATACTGCATTTTATTTTCTTAAGCACAATGTATGTTTCCTTTTTAGTTGTGTACTTTTACTTTAGGGCCAGGTGTCGGTGGCTGTCAAGTCCATCTATGGACCCATTCGTTTTCTTTACGAGTAAAGTTATTATTATTTTATTATTATTATTATCAGTTTTAATTGTAATTATTTCTTATTTTATGTATGTATAATGTAATTGTCATGTATAAAATGTGTACGTGTATTGCTGCTCATACAAGTTTGTTAATTCCAACTTCGAGTATTTTTCATGCAATAAAAATTATTATTATTATTATTATTATGGGCCTACTTTGTAGTACCAGTAATAAAACTGATTTGGCGCAATATAGCTTTTAATGAGGCACGCGTGTAGCCCGTTCCTTAAATCGTAGCAAATATATTGAAAACTAAATTCGGCCGTTGCCTATACTCCTACCAGCATCAGAGCCTCCTCAGACATACATACCAGCCGATTTGCTGACCAAGTTGTTTTGTCATGAAAACAAATCTTAAATTATAAACAAAAAACGTTTACAATTCATTTGAGTTTTGACGTGCAATACAACATTTTTTACTGTGCGCTTATAAAACTCAAAACAACGGCATAAGCACTAGCAGACAACTATGCCAAAAGCTACTGTATATATACACTTACCCCAGATCAAGCAACCCGACAGTACCGTTGCATCAGCATCGATTGTGACACCATCAAAAGCGAACCTGACATTCGTTAGAACTTATGGGTTTGCTAGTTTGCTAGGAATCCATTATAATTTTACAACAAAATTAATTTATGCTCATCTAGATAAGATAAATACAAATGCAAACCAATCTCTGTTGCTTTTTGGATTTAATGTCAGACTGCGTGAGCGGGAATTGAACCCTCGACTTTCGAGATCAAAGGCATAAGTCATCCTAAGCGGTAGGACTCCGTTCTTTGGTCTTAGAAGTCGAGGGTTCAATTCCCGCTCAGGCAGTCTGACATTTAAGGCCAAAAGGCAACGAAAATAAGTTTGCATTTCCATTCATTTATCACTTATAGAGCCGATTTCCCTTTCCGTCCTGTAAGAATCACTTTAAGCAGCCTAGCACCCACTCTTACTCTGTATAACGAACGACACTCACTAAATACAGATGCAAATCTATTTACGTTGCCTTTTGGACTTATATGTCAGACTGCCTGAGCGGGGAATCGAACCCAGGACCTTTGGAACCAAAGGCCAAGGTGCTACCGCTGAGCCATACTGACACGGCCAAAAGGAAACGTCCATAGGCAGCATTTAACACGTGCATATATACATATAAACAAACACTTTCCAATCGCCACTGGAGGGACGCTTATTTGCCGCGCCATCCTCCAAGTGAAACGAATGGAACACTTAAACGTGAAATAATGGTTAAAGACGTTTAAAAGTAAGCGTTTTAAAGGCGTGTCAGTATGGCTCAGCGGTAGGAAGTCGGCCTTTGATTTCAAGGGTCCTGGGTTCGATTCCCCGCTCAGGCAGTCTGACATATAAGTCCAAAAGGCAACGTAAATAGGTTTGCATCTGTATTTAGTTATTTCTTGTGAGCCTTTGGTTTTCCCGTCTTGAACAACACTCAATTTGTTGATGCGGAAATAATTTGGTACCAATATTGTTGGGTTCATGCACTTTTTTCAACATTCTCAACCAATACTTCTAGGATTTTTTTTTAAATCTTTAAAATTACAACATTATTGTTTCACTGCTTGCTATTAGCGATGGTGCAACATACCTTTCCATTACTCTAGGACTGCTGAACCCCGCTACCATGATAGCTACATGGAGTTTGTGCGCGAAGTATCACCTTACTTCACCAGCCTATATAACTTGACCGCTTCTGTGGGCGGACCCTTTTCCCATCTTATTTACTTTTGGTGGCCTTTCTTTTATGGACCTTTCCTGCTGATGCGTAAGATGAAGCCTCGAACGTTGCTGGTCTATCTACGAAATCGGCCAATTCGCGAAGATGGAACCGCTTGGGTCTTCCTTTCATTCTTTGAATCTCGGATGAGCCCGGGGTGCTGGAAAATGCTCCTTGCCTTGAACGGCTATACTATTTAGCATCATTCACAACCAGATGACATTAGCACGGCCGGCAGGCAGTGCTTATTAGAGTTCGTTTGCGCACGAGAATTTTCAAAAAGTGGACCGGCGTAGGCGCGGCTGACAATGTCAAATGTTACAATGCTGCAACATGTAACAATGGTGCAACAAAGAGGTGAGGCACACAAGATCGGATTAGAGCTTCAAGACGCATGGAATTTCAAAAGATATCTCCCGACAGGACTGCTGGAGCCTATCGCAGAAAATCACCCTTACCCACCGCGCGTCTGCCGTTCCGCAAGTCTGGTCCAAAAACCATGGACCAAGCAGGACTGGATCGCACAGCACGCAAACGCACAGCATACTGAACAGCACAGCTGTTGCCAACGAATGGCCAAAGGTGGCTCCGAGGCTTCAGCATAGAGGCTGACCACTGGAGATATCCGAAATGCCCCAAGTTCCAGACGCAGGGCCACTGTGATGCACAGTTTCCAACATCTGGACAGTCGAGTCACTCGCCGAACCATAGACCATGCACGCATAATCAAGTTTGCTGCGAACAAGGGCTCGGTAGCTACAACATGGCAGTGCGATCGGCGTCCCACAGACAGAACCCTGACAGAACCCGTAAGATTTTAAGCACCCGCAAAGCCTTGCCTTTAAGTTGGCGCAAGTGTGGAAGCCAAGACAACCTGGAATCGAACACCAGACCCAGGAAACGTGCCTGTGGGACAACAGGAATCTGTGCCCGTCCCAAGTGCAGGCAAGGATCTGGGTGGAGTGTTCGTTCGCGGTAAAAAGTGGACACACACAGATTTTTCCGGAGAAAACCAAAAACCATTACTAACTGCCCAGCTCTGGACTTTGTTAATTGTCAGCTGTCGCTCGCAGGTCTGCATACGAGCCGCCCGAAAGCACAGGCCGACCGAATTCATCAACAAACATTAAACATTTCAAGCACAAACTGTGTTTACTTTCTGACATAACCACTGAGTAAAAACAGTCCCTGTTCCCTGAAATTGAAGTTCAAATTATAGTTCGTTGCGTTCGAGCGAACTCTAATCCATTTTTATTCGTGTACCTTCGCAGCTGTGAGTATGGAGATACGAACTCTAATGCTTTTTTTTTCTAAACGACGAAGCCGTTTTTTATTCAGTTGATAAAATCATGGAGACACGTAGTGTGATAGTATATAAGTCCATGATAAAATGTTCAGTTGAGTTTACAAGGCAATAATTAGGAAAAGACGAACCGCACACTACAAGAGCAAATACACGTATATGGTTAAGGGTCGCACACAAAAAATAAACAAAACAGTTTCTTAGAAACAGGAATAAAAACAGCAATTAATGTGGAAAACGGGGTTTCCAAAATTAAACAAAGCACGATTAAGAATAAATTAACAAGAAAAAAAGAAGTGGAAAAAATATACGAGTATTAGAAAACAATGTAACTAAATAAGAACAGTTGTCAGTATTAACTCGTAATGCTAAACAGCATTGATAAGGCATAGGTTTTTTTTCTAATAACTACTTAAACAAATAACTATTGAACGATTTAGGCCCAGTAATAAGTTTAATTTCGGTAGGCAATGAGTTAAAAAATTTACTAGCCAGATAGTAACTGCATTTGAGGAATCTTTCCTTAGCAACTTTTGGTTGGACGACTTAAAAACAGGATTCGTTCCTAGTATGGTAATCCGTCACAAGACGAGTAGAAACATGAGCACCATTTTTACAAAAAATTGATAAGGGTTCTATACAGCAGTGACATTTGCCGCCATATTGGCACCAGTATGGGTTTTGGAGGGTATAACTACAAGGTGCACTACATAAAAATGAAGGGAAAAACAACGGAAGAGCGGATTTCTTAGGCTTAAAATAACGTTGTTTTCTCTAACAACAAAAATCGCGCGTTTTAGTTCTAAGAAATCACTCTTCACAGGATCGGCTTCAGTATGACGCTCTACTGTTTCTCTATGAAGTGCCCCTTGCAGCTAATCCATTAAGGCTCCAGCATAGAGTTATATACAATAATACTACGTCGCATCGCTCTATAGACGTACAGATGGCAGGTTGGCAGGTCCCTATAGCTGTTGATAAAATGTAAAACAGTGGTCACGTCGCTTTTTGAACATATTCGTTCTGATAATTCGATTTTGAAGCTTAATAACACGAGCAATGGTATTCATGTAAGTGCCACCCCAGCATGCTAAGCCTGAATACTGCACAATGGACAGGGCCATGGTAAAATAGGACATTTTAAACGTATTTTATAACGTATTTTTATCGTGATCGTCGTCCTTCTTCACCTCTATACCCCCTCCCCCCTCTCATCCGGTCACCATTATTGTTTACATTTTGTGACGCAGCATTGCACCCAACAGATTTTACACGTTAAATAAAGCTAACCATGCCGCTCTGTATCAAACCGCGCTGGCCACGTTATGAAATGTGGCTACGGTTATGCCATCTCGCTCATTTAGGATTACCCGTCACAGAAAAATGACAGGAAATCAAATGACTTATGCCGCCGCTAAAAAATATTTTATGACACACAAATCTGATTAAAATATTACCATGAAAAATATTAAATTGTGCATTTGGCGGTAAGATCTATAATTTGTGGAAGAATAAGTCTCGTAAATCGGAGGAACACCGTTTTTTTTTTAAACCAAAGGTTCGGCTGTTTTAGGTTGGTTGATACTCTTATTCTCAAAAAAAATTACTGCAAGTCCAAGATCAAAACGCACAACCAAAATTGGAGTAGTGGAATATAGTGGATTGCTGGAGTGTGGCAAAATATGTTGCAAGTATCTTAGACTGTTGCCTGAAGAATCCAACCAGTACAAGTGTTGTCGAAAATTCGCAAGTTTTGGTGAAAGCTTGAACAATTTTGGTTGTGCGTTTTGAACTGTGGATCTCGGATTTACAGTAAGTTTTTTGGACCTATTTTTTTTCCAGTTTTGGAGGCCTTAAGTCTTAATAATCTTACATCCATATAGACCTCCATGCTACTCAGAGTAGATTTCCCACATAATGATGACTTTAATTTCCTCACGACTCTGGCGTGAATGATCTCCTTGCCGAGCATCATGAACTATAACCTGTAATGACCAAATTGTGTTTCGAAATCGAAAGCAGTTTTGTTACTAAGGATATCGTTTCGTTTTATTATGACTACTTTATTTTTAATTATGCGTGGTTACTATTTAGAGCACTCTAAAACAACCGGTACTGTATAACAACTGGTACTCTAAAACAACCGGTACCATATAATAGTTACAGAAAGAGATTACAGAATTTATGCAGAATCCCATGGAAGAAATACGCTGATGTAGCTGCTGTCGACCCTGTACTCTCTTACACTACCCTCCTCCACAAGTCCACAATTTTGAGGGCAAAGTGGTTCCTAATCCCGACAAAACTGTAGTGAATTTTGTCCCAGTTGGGCCCCTGACTTGAGAACTTTGGGCCCCCTGCCTCATGGGCCCGGGTGCCTTGCAATCCTTTGCACCACCCCTAATTGCGGCACTGACTATATTCTCGGCAGGATTGGTAGCAACTTTACTAAACCATGCGCAATGGCTGTTTGCCGTGACGTCACCATGAGTTAGCCAATGACGAACGAGAACAACGGCTGTTTGGCCGTCTGATTGGACTAGCCCAGTCACGTGATATGCACGTCACAGCAAACAGCCATGGCGCGTGGTATAGTTACCTGTCGGGTCAGATTATCCATCACTACTCCACCATCATGACTGCAGAAGACGTTTAGAAAATGTTTGGTTGGTTGTAGGTAGTACTAAATAGAATTTACGTCCAATCTCTCTTTCTCTTTCTCTCTTATTTCCCCGTTCGGGCAACACCGGATCCGCTCTGGGGCACAATAACCCCACCCCCACACCCTCCCATACCTCGTACAGGTCCAAACTCCACCGTTCGGCCTTACGTAATTCGAAATTTCTGTCGAGCAAGAAATCAGATCGTCACACCTGATGCGTTTTATCGCCTTAGCTTGATCGAATAACGGATCGAAAACGTGAACGAATGTGGTCGGCCCTGTAGTACAGGAGGTGAGGTTGTGGGGGGTGGAGGGGTGTTGGGTAGGGGGGAGAAGGGGTTATTGTGCCCCAGAGCGGATCCGGTGTTGCCCGAACGGGGAAATAAGAGAGAAAGAGAAAGAGAGATTGGACGTAAATTCTATTTAGTACTACCTACAACCAACCAAACATTTTCGTAACGTCTTCTGCAGTCATGATGGTGGAGTAGTGATGGATAATCTAACCCGACAGGTAACTATACCACGCGCCATGGCTGTTTGCTGTGACGTGCATATCACGTGACTGGGCCAGTCCAATCAGACGGCCAAACAGATGTTGTTCTCGTTCGTCATTGGCTAACTCATGGTGACGTCACGGCGAACAGCCATTGCGCATGGTTTAGTAAAGTTGCTACCAATCCTGCCGAGAGTATAGTCAGTGACGTAATTAGAGGTGGTGCAAAAGGTTGCAAGGCACCCGGGGCCTAGGAGGCAGGGGGCCCAAAGTTCTCAAGTCAGGGGCCCAACTGGGACAAAATTCACTTCAGTTTTGTCGTGATTAGGAACCACTTTGCCCTCAAAATTGTGGACTTGTGGATGTGCGGCTACATCAGCGTATTTCTGCCATGGAATTCTGCATAAATTCTGTAATCTCACTATGTAACTACTACATGATACCGATTGTTTTAGAGTACCGGTTGTTATAGAGTACCGGTTGTTATAGAGTACCGGTTGTTATAGAGTACCGGTTGTTTTAGAGTGCTCTAAATTGTAACCACGCATAATTAAAAATAAAGTAGTTAATAAAACGAAACGATATCCTTAGTAACAAAACTGCCTTCCATTTCAAAACACAATTTGGTCATTACAGGTTAGTTCATGATGCTCTTGGCAAGGAGGACCATTCAGGCCAGAATCGTGAGGAAATTAAAGTCATCATTTTTGGGGAAACGTACTCTGAGTATCATGGAGGTGTATATGGATGAAAGAGTATTAAGACTTAAGGCCTCCAAAATTGGAATAAAAATAGGTCGCAAAAAACTTACTGTAAATCCAAGATCCATAGTTCAAAACGCACAACCAGAATTATTGTTCAAGCTTCTACTAAAACTTGCGAATTTTTGACAACACTTGTACTGGTTGGAATCTTCAGGCAACAGTCTAAGATACTTGCACCATATTTTGCCACACTCCAGCAATCCACTATTTCACTACTCCAATTTTGGTTGTGCGTTTTGATCTTGGATTTGCAGTAAATTTTTTTGTGATTATGAGTATCAACCAACCTAAAACAGCCGAACCTTTGGTTCAAAAGAAATAAAAAAAATAGGTGTTTCTGCGATTTACGAGACTTATTCTTCCACAAATTATAGATCTTACCGCCAAATGCGCAATTTAATATTTTTCATGGTAATATTTTAATCAGATTTGTGTGTCATAAAATATTCTCTAGCGGCGGAATGAGTCATTTGATTTCCTGTCATTTTTGTGTGACGGGTAATCATAAAAGAGCGAGATGGCGCCCGATCTTGGTACTGCTGAATCCAATACCGATTTCACACGCAACAAACAAAGCGTGCCGGGCCTAATCGTATAATGTGATTTCACACGTAACAGTTTTAGCGTGCTATACCGAACTGGACCGCGATTTTCCGCATAACCGTGCAAACATTTCATAACGTGGCCAGCGCGGCATAGTTAGCTTTATTTAACGTGTAAAATCTATTGAGTGCAATGCTGCGTCACAAATGTAAACAATAATGGTGACCGGATGAGAGTGGGGAGGGCGCAGAGGTGAAGAAGGACGACGATCGCGATAAAAATACTTTATATCATACGTTAAAGTGTGCGCGGCCTACCTTGAGTTCGCCGCAAAACGAACACAGATATTATACGTTTTTGGCAGCAGAGTGCCTTGTTGATATCCAAGATGGTTACAAAAACAATGGCGGCTGTCGATTAAAGCCGCCCCCTCCAGGAAGACGTAGTCGCTCGTAAAATACTTCCAGGACTCAAGATACGCCGCGCACACAATAAAAATGTTTTATTTTACCGTGGCCCTGTCCATTGTCCGGTATTCAGGCTTATGCTGGGGTGGCACTTACATTAATACCATTTATCCTGTTATTAAGCTTCAAAATCGAATTGTCAGAATGATTATGTTCAAAAAGCAACGTAACCACTGTTCTCTATTTTATCAACAGCTAGGGACCTGCCAACCCGCCATCTGTAATTCTATAGAACTATTATCAATTTTTGTAAATATGGTGCTAATTTTTCTACTCGTCTTGTGACTGATTACCATACTAAGAACGAATCCTGTTTTTATGTCTTCCAAAGATTCCACAAATGCAGTTGCTATCTGGCTAGTAAATTTTTTAACTCATTGCCTACCGAAATTAAACTTATTACTGGGCCTAAATCGTTCAAGAGTTTTTTGTTGAAGTGGCTATTAAATAAAGAAACCTATGACTTATCAATGCTGTTTACCATTATGAGTTAATACTGACAACTGTTCTTATTTAGCTACATTGTTTTCTAATACTCGTACTTTTTTTCCTCTTTTTTTTTTGTTAATTTATTCTTAATCGTGCTTTGTTTAATTTTGGAAACCCCGTTTTCCACATTAATTGCTGTTTTTATTCCTGTTTCTAAGAAACTGTTTTGTTCATTTTTTGTGTGCGACCCTTACCCATACACGTGTATTTGCTCTTGTAGTGTGAGGTTCGTCTTTTCCTAATTATTGCCTTGTAAACTCAACTGAACATTTTATCATGGACTTATATACTACCACACTACGTGTCTCCATGATTTTATCATCTGAATAAAAAACGGCTTCGTCGTTTAGAAAAAAAAAGCATTAGAGTTCGTATCTCCATACTCACAGCTGCGAAGGTACACGAATAAAAATGGATTAGAGTTCACTCGAACGCAACGAAATATAATTTGAACTTCAATTTCAGGGAACAGGGACTGTTTTTACTCAGTGGTTATGTCAGAAAGTAAACGCAGTTTGTGTTTGAAATGTTTAATGTTTGTTGATGAATTCGGTCGGCCTGTGCTTTCGGGCGGCTCGTATGCAGACCTGCGAGCGTCAGCTGACAATTAACAAAGTCCAGAGCTGGGCAGTTAGTAATGGTTTTTGGTATTCTCCGGACAAATCTGTGTGTGTCCACTTTTTACCGCGAACGAACACTCCACCCAGATCCTTGCCTGCACTTGGGACGGGCACAGATTCCTGTTGTCCCACAGGCACGTTTCCTGGGTCTGGTGTTCGATTCCAGGTTGTCTTGGCTTCCACACTTGCGCCAACTTAAAGGCAAGGCTTTGCGGGTGCTTAAAATCTTACGGGTTCTGTCGGAGGTTCTGTCTGTGAGGCGCCGATCGCACTGCCATGTTGCACCTCTACCGAGCCCTTGTTCGCAGCAAACTTGATTATGCGTCTATGGTCTATGGTTCGGCGAGTGACTCGACTCTCCAGATGTTGGAAACTGTGCATCACAGTGGCCTGCGTCTGGAACTTCCGCCATTTCGGATATCTCCAGTGGTCAGCCTCTATGCTGAAGCCTCGGAGCCACCTTTGGCCATTCGTTGGCAACAGCTGTGCTGTTCAGTATGCTGTGCGTTTGCGTGCTGTGCGATCCAGTCCTGCTTGGTCCACGGTTTTTGGACCAGACTTGCGGAACGGCAGACGCGCGGTGGGTAAGGGTGATTTTCTGCGATAGGCTCCAGCAGTCCTGTCGGGAGATATCTTTTGAAATACCATGCGTCTTGAAGCTCTAATCCGATCTTGTGTGCCTCGCCTCTTTGTTGCACCATTGTTACATGTTGCACCATTGTTACATGTTGCACCATTGTTACATGTTGCACCATTGTTACATGTTGCACCATTGTTACATGTTGCACCATTGTAATATTTGACATTGTCAGCCGCGCCTACGCCGGTCCACTTTTTGAAAATTCTCATGTGCAAACGAACTCTTAATAAGTACTGCCTGCCGGCCGTACTATAATGTCATCTGGTTTTGAATGATGCTAAATAGTATAACCGTTCAAGGTAAGGAGCATTTTTCAGCACCCCGGGCTCATCCGAGATTCAAAGAATGAAAGGAAGACCCAAGCGGTTCCATCTTCGCGAATTGGCCGATTTCGTAGATAGACCAGCAACGTTCGAGGCTTCATCTTACGCATCAGCAGGAAAGGTCCATAAAAGAAAGGCCACCAAAAGTAAATAAGATGGGAAAAGGGTTACACCGCCCACAGAAGCGGTCAAGTTATATAGGCTGGTGAAGTAAGGTGATACTTCGCGCACAAACTCCATGTAGCTATCATGGTAGCGGGGTTCAGCAGTCCTAGAGTAATGGAAAGGTATGTTGCACCATCGCTAATAGCAAGCAGTGAAACAATAATGTTGTAATTTTAAAGATTAAAAAAAAAATCCTAGAAGTATTGGTTGAGAATGTTGAAAAAAGTGCATGAACCCAACAATATTGGTACCAAAATATTTCCGCATCAACAAATTGAGTGTTGTTCAAGACGGGAAAACCAAAGGCTCACAAGAAATAACTAAATACAGATGCAAACCTATTTACGTTGCCTTTT
>JAHWFP010098328.1:0-12289 GCA_023313725.1 Lithobius niger | reverse complement strand
CAGTGTGTATTTTTGTTTTTGAATTTGAGCGTTACAATTGTGATCGATTGATTTCGAACATTCAAAGTAGAAGATTGTTCATTTTTTCGCTAAAAAAGCTTATTCAGCAAAAATAAAATTAAACATGAACATTTAGATGACAAAATAACATTAACAAAATATTATAGTTTTTTTTAGGCTGACTAAATATGCTTTCAGCTTTGACTTAGCTGTGACCAGCTAAATAAAATAAAATGCCTAGTTGCCTGGAGCTTCAATTTGCAACCATGTCCATAAGTAAATAAATAATTTGTTGCGACATCAACGGGTCTGGCAAGGACCAGTGCTGGGTCTCTAACAGCCAGCCACAATTAAAATGATTTTAAAAGTTGTATACAATACATTTAAAAAAAAAATGGTCAGGGAATGGTATTGATGGACGTGGGCAGGGTGCACGAATGCCTTACCACCTTGGTTAGACCTGCCAGGGACACTAAGGTCCCCGATGGCATCGCCAAACGTGCAGGACATGGGAAAGGATGGAAAAATGGACCATAAACAATGAAACAAGTACCAGTATGACAAAAAAGTAAAAGCGTTACAAAATATTAAAAATTAATGCATCCACGTAGGGATTTGTCACATGTAATCACCAACTGGAGATGGAAAAAGCTAGTAGAAAGTTAAAATTAGGCTATGATAAAAAATAATTAAAAGTAACATAAATTTGCTATGCGTGCCCAGGCAGGTAACGGACAGGGTGGAGGTTGCCGACACCGCACCCAAATCTAGAAGAGAGTAGAATACACGACTAAAGTTAGGAGGCCCTTTTAAGGAATTTAATCAACAGTTCAGTCCTCAGCCAACGGCGGAACCCCTTTTCAGTGTTCATACATAGAACTCGGGGCATTCCATATGGGGACAACACGGATGGAAAAAAAGTTTTTTCTGCAATCGATACGCGAGCTCGGTATAGCCAGTTTCCACGGGTGACCTCTCGTGTAATGTAAACCTGGCACAAGGTCGAAAAATGGGAGGTCCACCTTAATGAGGCCATGCAGGATTTTATATATGAAAATAAGATCAAACTTCATTCTTCTAAGTTCAAGAAGTTCGAGGCCAGCTCACTTGAGTCTTTCAATAGGGTTTAAATTACGAAAACCTGGGAGTCCTTTCGTGAATTTTTGCTGAACGGACTCGATTTGATCAATATCCTCAAGGAGGTACGGCGACCACACTGGTGTAGCGTACTCCAGCAATGGACGTACGAAAACTTTAAATGCCCAAACCTTAGTAGAAATGCTTCCAGTTGTGAAACATCGGTTTACTACCGCCAATCGACGAAAAGCCGATGCGCTCGTCTTTCGGCAATGGAGCGAAGACTTTAGGTTCTTTGTAAACCAAATACCAAGGTCTTTTACCTCGCTAACAGTTGGTAAAAGTACATTATCAAGATTATACTGATAATCAAAATTTCCTGTGCCAACCTTAAAAGTATAACACTTCTGAAGAGATAGAGGTAATTGCCAGAGAGTAGATCAAGACTCGACTACCTTGATTTCATTAGCGAGTTCCGTTGAGGTGCAATCGGTGAAGTTTCCGCTGCCAACCTTTAGGTCGTCTGCAAATTTGTATCCATAGGTGTTTAAATTTCCAAAACTAAGGTCATTTAGGTAGATGACGAACAGAAGTGGGCCAAGAACCGACCCCTGCGGGACCCCATAAAGAACCCTCACACTCTCAGACTGTGATCTGTCGATGACAACCTGCTGGGAGCGATCCTTTAAAAATGCAGAAAGCCAGTCTGCGAGGCCGCCCACAATACCGCATCCGCCAATCTTTAATAGAAGCTTACGATGAATCACAGACTCGAAAGCCTTCTTAAAATCGAAATATATAGTGTCACACTGGCTGCCAACATCGCGCGCGCCCGTCCAATGATCAAGGACACATAAAAGTTGGTGAGTCGAGGATATGCCTGGAAGAAAACTAAATTGATCCTGACTCAGAACAGAGTGCCTATCAAGAAAGCCAAGAATGGTGTCACGTATAATTGACTCCATTACCTTGCATGCCACACACGTCAGAGAAATTGGGCGATAGTTGAGTGGATCAGAAGGGGAGCCCTTCTTAAAAACAGGGACTACATTTGCAGTGCTCCAAATCGCCGGTAATTTGCCTTGATCAAAGGACATAGTAAAAAGTTTAAAAAGCGGGTAATCGACTTCATAGACAATCTGTTTGAGTAAACCTGCAGAAAAGCCATCTGGTCCACAAGAGTAACTTTGCTTTAGTCCTTTTATTGCATGATGGACATTCAACCGTGTAAATTGGACGCTGATACATAACTCAGAACAGTCTACATTTTGGGCGAATGGCAGTGCAGTACACCCATCATCTATGATAGAGTTTGAGGCAAAAACTGAACTTAAAGCTTGTGCCTTAGCATTATTGTCAGTGATAAAGATACCACCAACCTTAAAAGGTGGAAGAAGTTGCGTTGATTTTACTTTCTTGCAATAAAATTTAAACAATGCCGAATGATTTCCAACTCGAATCACTTTAGCCTCTTGATCACAATGCCATTCCTCAACTGATTTTACATAAAGTTTGCAGATGTTTTTATAGGCTTCCAGTGTTTCCAAACTGGGATTTAATTTATGCCTTTTCCAAAGCTTCAGTTTACTATTTCTCCACTTTTTAATTGAGCGAGGAAGACCAGTACCTTCATTTGCATTTTGTGATTTAGTTCGAATTTCTCTACAAGAGTAAATATGCGATGTCAAAATACCCTGGAAACAGGACCATGCCGCATCAATGTGTGGATGGACCTTAAAAACAAGGCTGTCCCACCGTATATCTCTCAGAGAGGAATTAAGTTTATCATAGTTAAGTTTACCCAAAGCTCCACGTTCAACTTCAGGCCGGATTAAATGTGTACCATGAGACATTGTGTTAAGACGGAATGTAACCACACAGTGATCACTGTTTCCGAAGTGTGGGCCAACAGATAGATCGAAGAATAGGTTATCATCATGTGTGAAAACCAAGTCCAAGATACTATCACCACGGGTAGGCGTATCAACCACCTGCACAAAGCCCAGAGGTTCAATGAGATCACGGAAAAGACGATGGTGTGGATCACCCGCCCAGTTCACGTCCCAATTAACGGTGGATAAATTGAAGTCCCCTAGAAGAATAATGGAATGTCCCAAGTTCACTGACCCAGAAATAAACTTACACAGGTTGCGAATGCCCAGGTCATCTCTACTATCTGGCAAGTAGCAGAGAATACAAGTAAGTCCAAAATGTGGTAATTCAAAAGCGATCCCCTCTCCTACCGAGGATACATTTACAACAACAATGGAGATCGACACTCGGTGCAGTATTAACAGCCCACCTCCTCTGCTACCCCGATCCCGATGAACGACTCCGTACCTGCCTAGGTCGGAAATCATTGAATCCGTGATTGAATCGTGTAGCCACGACTCAACAACCAACATTTTTTTTTGTGTGGCCTAATGGGATCAAATTTATTGAAAATGGAGAAGAGTTCTGTTTTGACTACGATTTTGTCAACATGACATGTGAAGGCCTTCCTGCATAGATCTCCAGTTACCGTGACAACCATGTTACAGGCATATCCAAGCCACTGGCTTTGAAGAATACAAGAAAGCACTAAAAATAGAACATGTTGCACTATGACTGAGTAGAGCCCTCCTAATATCACAAGGAAGCTACATACCGTAGTCCAAATAAAATATATCAATGGATGAGAAGCTCCTTTGGTCTGCTTTGCAACACTCAAGAAAATGTTGTAAAAGCCATAAACCAATTGATTTAATAAAAAGAGTCCACTTTACACCATTCAGAAGTTACAGTGTAGACAGAAACAAGTATTTTGAAAAGGCTACTCAAGGGTGTACACACATTGAGAACATGCTTCCCCCCACCCCAAACCAGACGTTTTTTTTTTCTGCCCTTGCCCCCCCCCCCCCCCCAAGCACGTATTTGCATCAACAATGCCATGTTCATTTACTTTTGACCTAGGGGTCACGAAACACTTTCGGAACTATTTTGCACTTCTTTCTGGTGTAACCCTATGAACTCCAGAATAGATAGTGGACATAGAAGGGGCATTCTTTGACGGTCCCACATCTGCACAGTTCAATTGCAAGATTTGATCTCTTATTCCTTTGGCACACAGTGCAACGTTTAACAACTCGGCTGAAATCAAAGCTTGAGTTTTGTTTCTGAAAGGAGGTCTTTCTGCCTATCTCTAGCAAGTATGTGCTTGGGGTCAAGAGCCGAAGTGGCACCAAGGACCGCGGAAATCCTTGATGCCCGCGGTAGCGGTCCTTACGTAAGCCTCAGCATGAACTTCCATGTTAAAAGTCAAACTTTGAACTCCTATAGTTTCGCCCAGAATATAAATACAGCAACGAAGTTCGGTATTTGGGGTCGTGTCATAACTATTTCACTGCATTGCAAATTTTATTGACAATAATCAAACCGTTCGGCATACACAGTATGGCCATTTCTTGTTGTTGTTGTCATTGTTGTTGTTGTTGTTGGAACTCTTTGCCCTCACCTGGCGATCGAACCACTGAACTGATTTTCAAGTTCTATTGTTTAAAACGTAGGTATGGCCAAGGCCTAGGACCTTACGCATCCTATTTTAATGCAACTACAATATTCTTGTGACGGAAAGCCAAATAGGCTAAAACTTTGCTCTCATCTAGAGATCGAACCAATGAACCGATTTTTAATTTCTATAGCTTAAAATGTAGGTATTAAAATCGAGCATTTATTATTGAAGAGCACTGGACAGAAATCGTTAAGAGGCGTACACAAATTCTTGCAAATCCTGCTAAGAGGTGTACACAAATTCTTGTAAATCCTGCTAAAAGCATGAAATTTGGTACACAAGTCTTTCTTAGCAATACAAATCGAACCAGCCATGGATCCCCCATGAAATACACCCAATGGTGCCCGCCCCCCCCCCCCAACAGTCCCCGGCAACATCCCGTCCCCTCCCCGAGGCTTGAGCAACAAATTCTTGCTGATCAAGCTTAAAACGTGAAATTTGGTACACAAGTCGTTCTTAGCAGCATAAATCCTATCAGCCATGGAACCGCCATGGCTTACCCCCAAGGACCCCCCGCACCACCCTGTGCCCACTCCCTGAGGCTTTAGCAACAAATTCTTGCAAATCGAGCTAAACGCTTGAAATTTGGTACACAAGTCATTCTTAGCAGTACAAATCAAACAAGCCATGGAATCCCCATGAAATATCTCCAAAGCCCCCCCCCCCCCATAACTCCTCAGTGAGGTTTAACTAACAAATTTGTGAAAATCGAGCTAAAACCTTGAAATTTGGTACACAAGTCATTCTTAGCAGTAGAAATTGAACAAGCTATGGAATCCCCATGAAATACCCACAAAGGGTCTCCACAAAGAATTGCTTGTGTACCAAATTTCATGGCTTTTAGCTCAATGTTCATGATTAGCCCAATTTTCATGATTTGCCCAAATTCTGGCCCGTTAACAGCTGTACTACACCTGGAGATCAAACCAGTGAACCGATGATCAAGTTTTACAGCTTAAAACATAAGTATGAAGAAGGTCTATATAGCCTTTTGAACGCTATTTTAATGTGACTACAATTATTGTTGTTCGTCTTGTTATGGAAACTTTGCTCTCATGTAGAGATCAGGGTTGGCATGGTATTTACCAGGGGTGGTTTTTACTGCCCCGGGATAAACTACTTTTTCCCAGTTATTCCCAGGTAAAGACAAACTAGGTGTACAACGTTTAAAATATAATTACTGTATATTAATATCAATTAGCCCTCACCCACAAAGATTTCTAGACAGACTGTTTCGCTCTTGTTTGGGCTCGTCAGTAGAGAATGCTTTGTGTTTACGTTTTGTACGCTTAGATTTCAAAGTAAAGGATATTTACCGTTCCAATATCCTTGCAAATTTTCGACAGTCAGATTTTCTGGAGGAGTGCTAGGGTACGCTTGCTAGGGCAAATTATAAGGGCGAAACGAATACAGTTTCAGCAAGCGAAAGAGCAGAAACGTCTGCTGCAGTTGAATGGAGCCCCAAATAAGCAGATGTTTCTGCTCCTTCGCTTGCTGAAACCGTATTCGTTTTGCCCTTGTCATTTGCCCTAGCAAGCGTAGCCTAGCTCTCCTCCACAGTATTCTCTACTGACGAGCCCAAACAAGGGCGAAACAGTCTGTCTAGAGATTTTTGTGGGTGAGAGCTAATTGATATTAAATGATCAATTGGTAAAAATTGTCCTAGGCCTGGGTGTCAACCATTCAGTTGAATGGAGCCCCAAACAAGCAGACGTTTCTGCTCTTTCGCTTGCTGAAACCGTATTCGTTTCGCCCTTGTTACAATTATATTAGTTTTAAAAATTAAATAGTGTTAAATACAATCTACTCAAATCTCCCTGATACAATTAAAAGTGTCTTAAATTCAAAAGATTAATGATGCTGATGCAACATTTACATAGGAAAATTAACATAATTGTGTGTTATAAGTACAACAACTATAATTGAAATGCTAAAAAAAACTCCTAATGAAAGTTTCTATGTAAGTAGTTTCACTACATTCTGTTACTTGAATTTTCGTTTCAAATAGAATTACTAATTACTACTATTAGTGTTAATGAGCAATTAGGCTCCAAACTTTAAAAATGCATGTAATAAAAAAATAATTATAAAAATAACATTTTCCCCACTTAGCTGTTATTTACCAAGGTGTTTACCAGTATTTACCAGTGCCCTGTCCAAAACTTGTTTTTCTCGGGAAATTGCCAACCCTGCTAGAGATCGAACTAAAGAACCGTTTTTCAATTTGATTATTAAAAAGGCTATCTTATAACAGTTATTCTAAGGTGATTACAGTATTCTTTTCTGTGTAATTCTTGCTGAAACAAGAAGAAAAAAAATGGATATTAGTATTAAAAAGCGCTAAGCATATAAAATACGGACGTGAGCCTTAAAAAACCTAAAGCTCTAAAGGAAAAGATACTAGAAAAAGAGATGTAAGCCATCAGCGTCGCACTAATACGCATAAAAGAAGCTGCAGCTTGTTTTTTGGGTCGCTGGAGCTTCTTTACGGGTATTAGTGCGACTCTGATGGCTTACATGTCTTTTTTTAATATCTTTTCTTTTTAGAGCTCTAAATTTGTTTAAGGCTTACGTCCGTATTTTATACGCTTAAGTGGTTTTTTTTTAATACTAATCAATATATACACCACTGACCATCTGCTAACGTGTCATGCACCACAATGCCTGATGACGATAATCATGTCAACCATGCAATCAACAAAGATCACACTGAAATGATGGGAGAAAATGACATTTGAGCACCATCTTGCGCATGTCACATAAATGACCAATCATAGAAAGCGAAATAATAGTGTGCAATGCTCATTACTTGTGTGCCTCGCTGTGAAAACGGCTACGTGAACGGGTCCAACGGCACCACATTGTGAGGAAAACAACTGACTCTCACTTACAGGGATCCAGCAAACAGGCGAGAGTAATTAGTCAAAAAAATAGAGCACTTGGCATCGGATACGCATAAAAATGCAGCCTATCGAATAGGCATGTGTATATTCTTGCCCTGAAAATTAATAGCCTCGTGACTGTACTTCAGGTGGAGTACGGAAAAAAACTGATAGGATGATTGGCCTTAGAAGTATCTATTTTGGAAGTATGAAAATCAGTGATGATTCTGGGTAAATTCCAACGTAGATTATGAGGGTTCAAGGCTTTATACCTGTTTATACAAGCTTTACGTTTATTATTAGGCTAGTGCCCAAACATTTTACCAGTATTTTACGAGATCATAATACCTTCATTAAATTTAACATCTTGTTTAGTAACTGCTGAAATTCTTCCTTTTTCATGGAAGGATATAATTCTGTAGATAGAAACTCATCGGTAATTTCTTCTTCTCCGTAATACGTTCTACGAGCTATCCCATTCAAGAGAGCTATCAAATTCTTGGCGTCTTGCTCCGCCGCCATGATAACGAATAGTAAGACCAAAACCACATACAGTAAAGGCCGTATCAGATCACACCAAGAAAGGCAACTAAAAACAACCATTTACATAGAACCAAGCGTAAGTTTGCTAGGTGCTGCCATCTCTACACCAAGGGGCGAAATTTTAAATTAACTGAAGAGGGTTCTAAAATCTGCCATCCGATGACGCCACTTGGAAAACTTGTCGCGGCGGTATTTGTGTCGCCTTTTAGCGGAGCGTTGTGGAAGGCAAAGCTGATACGGCCTTTACTGTAGGTGGCTTTGGCAAGACGGAGCGGAGAACTTATCTCATTTGGATTTACACAACTCCATCTACATGTCGAATTATGTGTGAGCTTTTGGGGCCGATGGCCGTGTGAGTGCAGTGCCTAGAAAATCCTGTTCCGGTTGTTGTTCGCGGCGCGCGCTGTTGTCAACTCGATGGCTGGATCAATTTCTGCTCGGCTAACTGTAATAGGTGAAAATGGTTATGGAGAGCCAGAACAAGACGCAAATTCCGCACTGACAGAACTTGATAAAGGTGGGTATAATATATAGGTAATAGTGTGATGTAGGAACCTGTTGATGGCAGGTTCAGTCGCATCACTTGGCCCGCACCATTGCCTGCCGTCAGAGCTGCCGTGCCCTGCCGTCAGAGCTGCCGTGCCCTGCCGTTTGTCCGTAGGAGTAGAGTTGTGTGTTGCGATATAGCGCTGAGCAAAACGCAGTGCAAAACGCGGGTTATTCTAAACGTTGAAAAATCGCCCTTAGGAAAAGTTAATTTATGTTGCGGTCATGTGACATATGTGTCACAAGTCAGTCACAGTCAGTTACTTTAACAAGTTAGGCAGCCCCTTCCTTAGGGATGAATGCCCTTATATACATTATTAGCATCAACACTAACAGTGTTCCTGGTAGTATGCATAGAACACGAGGTTAGTGGTTAGGATTGGTAAACACGCTAACACGGTAAACATTGTAACACGCATTGGCAAACCACATCCAACACAGTTCCATTGGTTGTATCTAAGCAGGACCGACGGATGCGGGGTAGCTGCCGTAGCCGCTCCACTTTTTCAGTCAATAATTTATTTTTCCTTTTCTCTTTAATATCCTTTACTTGAGACGTCGAAAAATTATTCTGAATTATGAAGGATTCGTAATTCAGTTTGCAAACTAACAGTAATCAATTCCGTGGCAACTGACAGCACACCAGAAGTAACTTGCTCGACCTTCCCACCTTTATGCAATGCACGGCCGACCCACCTTTATTTTAGGTCCGTCCGGCCCGCTAAGAAGGTTACGATGCTGGTTTGAGTCTAGGCGTTGGATGAATTTTTATTTACAGTGTACGTGCTGGCTTTGATTTTAAAGATCGAGAAAATCATGTATCATAGTTAAACTAGATCGGCTGTATATTGCGTGTACCCCAGGGCTCCCTCTTGTATTAACCCATAACCACCTAGATACGAACGTACGCCTTCAACGTATAACAGCAAAAAACTAAGTCCCAGCGTGAGCTTTGTGAGGGGTCCCTGGGGACCCCGAGCAAGGCGGGCAGTCACAGCCCAGTGGTCAGCATCGTCGGCTCCAAACCAAGAGAATGCCGGTTCGAATCTGAGAACCGGCCCAACTAAAAAAAAGGGTCTAAAGTTCTTTCAGGCAGTTATGGGTTATAACTCATAAAATTTTCCGATTTTAACGGAATGTCATAAATTTATCAAAAATTTCTCCCACATTTTGTAAAATAATGGAAATCTTAAATTAGCAGCCAAAAAAGTGAGAAAATGCTGGAATGAACTCCAGTGTTGGCGGAGAGTCTAGAAATTAATGGTTAAATTGAAGCTCTTACAGCTGCGTTACTGGTTTCTGAATAACTATAGTAGTTCAAGTTTTCATAAATTGGTGATGGTAACGATGAAAAATAACGTCGTCAGGAGGACAGTCAGTGGTTGGGTTGAAGAGAGAGGCTGCGTTAAAACGACCTTTTCGGCTTACCTAAAAAATATGTCTGCATTGCATGATATCTATTTTTTTCACGGGTTTTAGTACTGCCTGAAATTCTTTATTCAAACAAGAGAGTAACAATTAAAACACGGCTGTCAATTTTTCATAAAATTGTCATTAAATTTGGGTCAGCTTTGCCGTAAAATTAAAAATAAAATTTACAATTTCACAATGGAGCCCTGTGTTCTGGTTCTCGATTCCTTGTCCTTCATGTACTCCTGGTTTTATTGATTGTACAGGTCTTAGGTCATCGAAGATTGGCGAGCAAAGTGAGGCAATAGTGCGATTTCCCAGACTGTTTGAAAAGTATCCATTTCCGATTCTTATCAATTCTGCGTTCTTGAAATTAGCTGATGTGTTCCGTACAGGGTAAGTATTTCCTAGCCAGTCCATTTTTTCCTGTGATTGTTTAACTCATGTATTAATAATGGTAATTCATTTTCATTTTAGGAACAATTTTCTTAGGTTGTGTATTCTGAAGGTGTCCCAGCAGAGTGAAAAACATCTCGACAAAATTTTGAATGTTGACGAATTTGTCAGAAGAATATTTGCAGTTATTCATAGCAATGACCCTGTCGCTAGAGCTCTTACCCTAAGGTAGGATAAAAGACTCCATTTACGCGATTTACGTGCCCTGTGGACCAGCCTAGTAAACTTCATGTACGCAGTATGTGAGTAAACCCTCTTGCCAAGCAAGGTGTGACCATTTCGCGACGTCTGCACAGTCAATCTTGGGGCTAGAAGTGTGGCCGACTCGTTCCCTGTGGTCAATCAGAACAAATCGGTAGGTCACTCGGGTTTACCTAACTAAATGAATCGGCACGGAAATAAGCATTTATTGAATAGTCAGTAAATGAAGTGGCCCACTTGCTAGGTTCACAAATCTTGATGTGTGCCATTATTATTAGTTCAAAACATGCCACGGGCTGTGTACCAAAACACTGCTAAACTTATGGTTCACTTCTCACGAAGGTGAAGTGCATTGGTCCTCTTTTCTGCTTAAAGATCAATCCAGTCTGAAAGGGTGCAGTGTTCTGCTGCAAAGCTCTACCCACAACTTCGCCATCTTGTGTACCAATCTTGTTTGGCTTGTTTAAACCTACGTGTTATTACGCAGCGCAAACAATTTACTGAGCGTGTTGAGCTGTACAAGATCGTGCACGGCTTTTACGGTGAGGACATCAAGGGATTCATCACCTTCTCCAAGACAACCAGTACATGTAAAACTAAACTATCCAAACAGCATGCCCAGTACAATGTTGCGTAGCACTCTTTCTTGTCACAACAGTTGATTGCTGGAGCAGTCTTCCTGTGTCTATTGCTACCGCAAATAATGTGAAAACCTTTAAACGCTTCCTTATGGACTTTCTCGTTTTTGACTGAGCTCCCCTCCCCCCATCCCTGCCCCTTTTTAGGCACAGGCCGTTGAGCTTGAGACTTGTCTATGTATCCATCATTATCGTTATGTAAAACTAGACAATAATCCACTGATTCTTAGCTGTTCACAATGTTTCTTCGTTTCTTAGCCGTTGATTGTTTCTTCGTTTTTATAATTACCACACATTTTACTACATTTTTAGGTTTATGTACTAGTTACTGGTTCCAGAAATCACTTGTACGAAACTGATAGTCTTGCAATAATTAGCTAATTATTAGGAAAAAATATAGGTTTATTTTAGGCTACTCAGAGCCACATCAGCATTCTGCTGTGCTAAAGCAGTTGCTTGAGCATAGTTGAGCTAGCGAGCCATTAGGCTATACCAATCGGACTTGAAACAAACCAGTAATTAAAATCAAATAAGTTATATCACCCTTTGAAAGCAACCCTCTCAACTAGGGATGTGCCGATTATCGGACTCGTATCGGTATTGCCAGTTATCGGAGGCAATTCCGATATATCGGTACCGCCGATGTACACCTCCGATGTGCCGATATAGCGTATTGGATCACATATAAGCCGCACTTTTTTAGACGTATACGAAAACGATGATAACTTGGCTAAATATTGGCCTATTTTGACGTTCAAATACACCATTTTAGCCCTTTTTTCGCCAGCTTTCCAATGGTGCAAACCTGAAGTCATTAGATCCACCCGTTCTGAATTTATATATAAAAAAACATTTAACTTACATTTTTCAACAAACCTGGCTTGCAAATAGATAAGAAAATCTGCTGCTTGTTAGTATTTTAGAACTAATAATTTGGAATCAAGATGGTCACGAAGATGGCCACACGATCGGCTCTTGCAACTCAA
>JAHWFP010098295.1:10036-58886 GCA_023313725.1 Lithobius niger | reverse complement strand
ATGAAAAACACACATACAATCAAACAAACGAATAAAGATTATAGAGATTCCCACTATGTGAATGGAAAAACATGACATCATCAGTATTGTGCATCTTTGTTGAAAACACAGTTTGAATCATTACATATACAGACACTTCTATTGAAAAACACACAAACAATCAAACAAACGAATAAAGTTTATCGAGATTCCCACTATGTGATTGGAAAAACATGACATCATCAGTACTGTGCATCTTTGTTGAAAAGACAGTTCGCATTATTAATTACACAAATAAATCAGTTTGAAAGACCACAAACAAACTAAGGAATGAATTATCGAGATTCCCACTGCGACTTCAATGAAATAAGGAGTGGGAATCTAGGTAACCTGGTGACACACACACACAAACAAACATATATGACGATCTTAGTTATATAGGTTACCTAGTTATTTTTGGTTTGAGCGTAGTGTTCGCATATCAATAGCAAGCGGTGAATTTGAATTTTTGGATTTTGGAATCATATTTTGATACCACTAGGATAAACCGACATAGAGCTTGCTTCAAGTGTTCAGTTATGTTACATTGTAGCTTAGAAAAACCATTATTACTAAAAAAAAAAATGAGGCTTGTGATCGTGCTTTTTTAAAAATTTTTTATTTGAGGGGTGGCGTTTCTTTTGCAAACAATAATTTAGGCTGTTCGGTATATTTTTGTACTTATATGTTTTAAATCCGAAGTCAAGGGACAGTTTGATCCTAGAAGACAGGAAGAATTTTTCTCCCTAGCCAGTATTTTGTAAATGGTTTTTTTTTTTTTGCATGGTTTGTCACAGGAAATACAGATAGCTCGTGTTTTTTAATAGCAGAATCCACAAATATTTCGCCTAGTTTTAAGGGAACCTCTTATTTCTAGGTTTAAATTGTATATATTTAAAAATATTTCTGGTTTTGCATAGTTATTTATTCCCGTATTTTCATTGCATCTTTAGTTGTGCCATTGAACGTTGCTTATGGAATGACAACGAAGATAAGTAGTTATTCACCTGAAGATGTTAGTTCGACTTCAAACAAGTATTCTGTTGATGGCAAAAATGACACAACAGCGCTGAACTTCGACCCGATATGTTCGGCCACAAGTTAGTAAACATGTACTTTTTACTCATATTGCGTTTAGCAGCGGCATAGTTCATTTTTTTAGCTCTTTTCAGCTGAGTTGAAACCAGATGTAATCAAGATAGGATGCAATGACACAAGTTGATCCTGTTTTTAAACAGAAATTTAAAATTCTTAAATTTTTTAAGTATATTGGGACGTTGATTACTATGAATATTTAAAATCTAAAACTACCACGAAATGTTTACCACTAACACCAGACAATAGAAACTCAAACACTAAAATACCTTCATCAGTGACACACCACCTTCCACGGCCAGTTGGAAGTTAAACGACTGATGGATGTTTTTAAGTTTTTAAAAATTCCCCAGTTTTCAATGTAGCAATGGGACTAAAAATTGCGGAAATTAAATTTATATTTAAAATTAAAGCATCAACTTGTTTGTAGGTGAATGCTTCTCCTGGTTACCCCCATTCCGTTCAGTAGGGGATTAGTTATGGGAGCTAAATTTCAACCAAATAATAAACAATATACAAATTGCCCTTTAGCCACAACGTAGTACACATTGTAGTATGTGAGTCATTCTGTCATTTCCCCTTTCTGGCTTCACACAAAAAAAATGTTTACGCACGAAGATCCAACCTATGCAGCCACACTTTTTTGTTGTATACATCCTGCAGCGTGACCTACATCATCTTACACTAACAAGTTACAACATTTCCATAATACGGTTTATTTAATACTTGTTTCATTTATCATCTGTGAGCTTTGTGGTCATGGTGGCTAAGCGGTGAGAAAGCACAGCCTGGTTGCTGGAGGTTGCGGATCTGGTCGAACCCCTGGAAAGGGGACCTTGGCAAATTCCCCGCCAGGACTGCTGGCCTGGGTCTTCAACGGCTATGGGAACTATCATGGTTAATTCTCCACAATCTTTCGGTGCCTATGATGATCGGAGGTTTACCGGTTTAAATCCTCAGGTTGGCTCCTCCCTTTACCATAGTTCTTCTTCTCGAAAAAGTCGGGTAATGTTCAGCTATATGGCTTCGGCTGACTTACGGCTTAAACAAATTAGTTGTTTAAAAAAAAAAACCCTTTGATAAAGCACTCTAAATCCACAAGATTCGAAACAACACCAACCAGATGCAATATCAAATATACTGGTTTCGGGAAGGATTCCTAAAGTTCGTAACTTACCGCACAGTAAATTGGTTTATAAATTGCCTTTGAGTGTTGCAGATGAACTATGAAAGGTCCATCTTACTGTAATGAACTATGATTTTTCTGTCTTCCAAACACTTATGACAATTCTTTGACATAATTGTGTTTTTCCGTCTAGATGGGGCGGCTGATTTGAAACCATGGTGGCGTTTCAAACTAGAAGAAGAATTAGTATTGACCACTGTAAAAGTCTACATAGTTAATAATGGTAAAGTTCTCCAATAATAATCTAACATTGTTGGTGCTAACCAGGAGTATATAAAGCGTTGTATTGGAACGAGTAGTGACGAAATATAAATGATTCAGTGTATTATAGCAGTTGAAGGGTCACGTTATTATCTCGATCTTTTAAATCGCGTCAAGAAAATGAAAATAAAATTTCAACCATTGCATAGTCTCGCAGCAGCATCACAAGAGTTTATATGCCAACTGAGTGGCTGAATGAACTATATCACGTTACAGAACTCCTCGTTCCGAATCCTTTATATACTTCTGTTAGAAATGGATTTAATATTGTAGGGAAAGTCTGATCAAGTTAGATTGGGAGGTTCGTAGTTCACCATCAGAGGACTTGATATGGTTTAGTTTGTGTGGTAATATAACGATTAAGAGCTAATTAAAGAAATCAGCATCACCAATTGTGTTATCTAGTTGAGAATTAAAAAGACCATCGTGTTTATGCGCACACATGTCTTACATAATAATCCTTAGACAAGACAAAATCGTTTAGTGTAATCCTTCAGTGTAATCCTTAAACGTATAATATTCACTGCAGCTTTCGTGCTATGTTTAACTGTTGTTTGGTGAAATTTCGTGACCAGGGGCTTTAGTGCATGAAAAGCATGAATTTGAAAATGAATACTTTTCCACAAATAATTTTCGAAGATATTGGTTTTTTTTATTCGATGGCTAAGCCGATTTTTAGCAGCGGTGGTATACGTGAGCCCACTCTAGAAAACTAGTGGGCCCCAAGCACTACGTGAACAACATGAATGCATTTGCTCTTATATACCATACTGAAAATCATTTTAGTGTGAAGAATTTACAAAATAATCACACTATTAAAAAAGTATTACTGCCAATTTCACACGTTTTGAAACAAAGTGTCGCTTCTGTAATCATTTTATAGTAAACCTGAAACTATAACATCCTGGCCGGCATATCTTGGAGTTATCGCTAATTAATTCCAATCAATACTCGGAATTTCCTTTTGCTATTAGGGTCCAGTTTTCATCAAAACCAAGTTTGTGTATGTTTAAGTTCACACACTACAAATGCCAGCGGCTGGAAGAGGTGCCAATAATCGCCATTAGCAAGGCATTAAATAAATCAGCTAAATGGGGAAATATTTAGAAAACTTAAAATTAAAGAATGATTCAAATGAAAGGGTAGAAAATAGTAACAAATAGTAACTTCACAGCAGGAATGAATTCACAGTTGTCTTTGGCTGCGAGGCTTGACACGATCATGGTTAAAAAACGTCCGTGGTTGACAAATGGCATGATTATCGTGATACAGAGAGAGCATATTGATACAGAAATCAGAATAATTCATGGTGTAAATTGACGTTGAGTTGAACATAGTTTTAACAAGTATTGTTAATAATAAAGACTGGAAAATCGTGAATAGCTTTAAGGCGGAGTTGAAAGATGCAAGGTGAGACTGGTATAGCTGGCGCTACAACTAGATTTGATGCCAGAAGGCCAGCACTCAGCAGGCACCCGGAACCATTGACCTACATAACTGCGCACCTCTGGGTGTTCCAACCGGTGTGCTGCTGCTAAGCCCTGGAACCTATCGTGACACTACGATTAAAGGTAATTACACAGTTTAAACGAACCACTCCAAATAACTCAATTTTTTTTACTAACCGACGCAGATCTTCATCGTCTTCCCAAATCCCATTAAAACACCGGGGGGAAATGTGTTTTAAGTTGTAAAAAAAGAGTACTGAAAACACGTAAAACTACACTAGCACGAAAACCTGATTTGCATCGTGGTGAAAGATACGGAAATTATTTTGCTTCCTCATTTCTTTCCAAATTACGTGCCGTGCTCACGATACCGTGTTCGCTGCGGCTAAACACATAACACCATCAGAAACCGCTACCAAAAACCTTCCCAACTAAACTGAAGAAGTGCCGGCAATGCGAGCAAGGCTGCATAGTTTGGAATATTACTTTCCGTTTTCTCAAAGTCACCTTTTCGTGCTGCTGTATCCCGGAACATGGCCGCCGCTTTAACACAGCCGGGCAGACCGTTTTATGTGGTATAAAAACGTTTTTGGAGAACTAAAAACGTGTTTAGAGAACTAAAAAAACATGTCCCCCCATTTTTAAACGTGAAATGAGAAGTGGATAAAGATCTACGTTGGTAAGTGCCAAAGTTGAGTGATTTTTTGTGATTCGGTTAAAATGTATAAAAACCCAATTGAATTGGTCGACTCAATTTCTACATCAAATCGCACGCATAGTGGCACAGCTATCCACATGCTCTTGTGTAGATCGGCATTGAATTATTTTTTTTTTTGCTTCCATGTTGATTTCTTTCACTAGCTTCGTGCTTTGCTCGCAGTTTTCGGTGTACGATTGCTTCAATTGAGGAGTTGCTGTGTAAGGATGGAAATGAGATTATAGGATTTAAACTAATTTAGTATAGCATCTCTCGTATGGTCGTGTAATCGTGATCTTCAGAAATCAATTATATGCCTAATTAACTGAAAGCCAATATGATTGGCCTACTTTCATTTTGCACGGCAGCTTACGACAATGAGAATTAATAGTTCCAAGTTTGTATAAGTATAATAACGCTTATTTTATTCTCAACTGCTAGGTATAATCACTGAATTTGATGCCTAGTTAGGGAGAGGTAACTAACAAATTGAAACGTAGAGCGCAAACAAGTTTTACATCCATCGCACTGCATTATTAGTTGTAGACACCAGTAGTGCTTCCATTTTAGTATTTTGAATAATTTAATGTGATTTTAAAATATGCCTAATAGATTTTATTTTGTCTATTAATTGTTTCAATACAGATGAGCTTCATGACGTAGAAATACGAATTGGGACAAATGATGTAATCGGAACAGCAATTGGTGCAAAAATAAGTTCTAATACAATTTGCAAACAAGCTCCGGGGCTAATATCATTAGCATCTGCAGCTGCTAATGGAAAATACACAACATTTCAATGTAATTCTTCAATTATTGGAAATTATATAAGCATCCAGATTACTGATTTGTGCATAGACAAGGACTGCAAAACACAGGATGTTAACATTTTGAGTCTCTGCCGTGTTGTTATATTACCAGATATAGGTAAGTGGTTTTAAATAGTTTGTGTCGAGAAATTGCTGAGCAGATATGACAAAATATCGAATGCACGAAAACATTGGACTAATTATCTGCTAGCCTAGCTATTAGTAAAGCTTTTACCTTAGTTCTTGGGTTTTCTGGACAATACTAAACCTTTTTACATTCTTTTAAATGGTTTTACTCCTGCACGTTCCCACTTGAAGCTGTCGAGACGTTGTCGATGCTGTGTGTGAGTCATGGATAGCATTTCTCATTTTTTACCCTCGACAACCCTGTTGCTAAGTAAGGAATTTCAAACATTTTTAACGAATGTAAACACGTTTACTGTTGTCACTTAAAACATTGTATATATTATACAAATTATGCTTGATAGGATTTCTGTTACTTTCTCTAATATATAAATGTTTTTTTTTGTATATCATATATATATAGTCTGGTCAGCTACATATAATTTTCTTGTCGGTGGTAGGTAGGTATTAATCTTTCAACCATGTTTCAACGTTATTTTCTGCCACAGCAATATACACAGAAACACAACGTTACGATAGAACTATCACATACTAAAAGTACAATCAATTTTTATTTCAAGTTTTATTTTATTACGAAGCAGTTGTAACCACAGAAAATCTGTAATCATCAGCAGTTGTAATCATCAACTCCTGCAACATGTCAAATTACTAAACTGTCCAACTACTACATTGTGTAACTACACATCAAATAAGTACTGATAATTGATTAGTTAATCTGTCGTCAAAACCTAAATAACTGACCGTAATCAGAAAGACCTGCTTTTGCTCAAGCAAAACGATGCGATCTTCGTCAAACCTGTGCATGTGGCATTATTGACAGACTAAAGAATTGGACTTTGTTGTACTGTACAAAAGCATATTTAGGCATGAGAATAAAATGAATCAATCAGGCATATATACTTGTTTAATGCAGACTTCCGAAACCTAAATCTACCGTTGTTGCGTACTTATCGCTTGGTAAACCACCTTCACCTCGATAAGTGAACATCTAACTGTTCGTTCACTTACTGAATGCTGGCTGGCTTTCCTCTGCGACAAGATTGTGGCAGGTAAACAACTTTTCCAGTTACGGGGCGGGGAAGGAGTCGGCCTGTTAAAGAGTTACATCAAACGAAATATTCAATGCTATTTCACTATCAGAAACATCAGCAGTATTTCACTGACTGCAGGTTCACTTGTACATGCCGAGGTGAATTGTTTCAAAGTTAAGGGACAATCACGGATATTAACTGACGGGTGCTTGTTTGCTTGATAAATGCCTTCCTGTGACAGGATTTTTTATTGTTCAGTCAAACATTTGAATTGATCTGGCTTCGGACATGCACGTTCCTGTCGCAAGGAACTCCCGTCTTTGGCCCTAAACCACATCACACAACTTGCAAGAAGATGTGCTCTTCATCGTACACACTGCTGCATTCTTGCTTGAGTGGTAATTGCCATGGCTGGAGTTGTAGAAGACATCCAGCCTGGTGAACGCCGAGGTTAACCACCAGTATTGGCTGCCTTTGCTCCAGAGTTCAGTACCTTGCACCTAAGTACCTTACACCAAGTATAGTGCAAAACTCAGGGCCTACCAATAATGTTGCTCCATTGTGCACGGTTAGGCAATCTGTAGCATCTCCAAGCTATCACTGCTTCTCAAGGACGAATGTATTAATGGGAATTCTTGGGAATTCCAACTTGGGTCTTTGGAACTTGAATGTGGAGTGTGTTGGTAGCCATCGGTCTGTTTGTTGTTGCTGGTGAATTTCTGTGTTTGGGGCAATGGCATCGAGTAAGGAATAACAGAATGCCACCCTCGAGAGCTGAACAGGCATAAAGGGTGTGTAGACATTACATGGGCTGTATTCGCTCAAGTGGTTATTACCGTGATCAGAATTGTAGAAATTATGCGTCTTGTGGTAACATAAGCTACCTTCACTCTTCTGGTCAGTACTTGGCATGAAAAGAGGTTGAGAGAGCGTGGTGTTGGATCTACAATAATGTTACTCTGTCTTGCTCTGTCAGTCAATCGTAGCACACAGGGCTTGCGTCCTCTAACGTTTTGAGCCTACAATAGTGTTGCTCTGTCTAGCATGGGTGGACAATCTTAGCATAATGGGCTAGCACCCCTCGACTATACATTAAAGGGGAAGGCCTAGGACCCCACTTGTCATCTAGTTGCAAACATGGAATGCATCAGCAACACAACTAGGAAATTGTGACTAGAGTTCAGTTGCCTCCCGAAATATCCAAGAGCCAACTGGGAAATGGTGACTGTCTAGTACAGTTGCTTCCTGAATTCGTTAAGATCCAAGAGTGAGTGAGACGAGCGAGTAAGGCTTGTGAATGAGGCGAGTTAGTGAGATGAGTGAGTGAATGCTCCGTGATTCTTTCAAAGTATGAGATCACACGTAATCCAATACTGGTCTAGTGGCAGACACTGGCGGTGAGACAGTGGTTGCCGAAACGGCGTGAATGACAAGCAGCTCGGCAACTGCCAAAATCTTGCTCCGTCAGTCTTTGGGTCACGAGTGGGTACGCAAAGACTGCCTGTTGGACTCTGTTCGAGCTTCGAGTATGTCTCAGTAGGAGGAGCTAATCATGGCCACCTGGAACGGTCTAATGATGACTGTCAAGCACAGTTGCATCCCCAAATAACTGATCGTTAAGAGTGAAGAGAGGGGAGTTGTAGTGAAGTGGGCAGGAGGCTGCTCCAGAGTGTGGAGAAATGGACGGTGGTTGTTGAAGTTGCCAATGAAATATGAGAGAATTCAAACGATGTGTAATGTGTGACATTTACGTAATCCTGACACGTTCTGTTTAACGGCAGTGGTAGATCGTTCCCCCCCTCCACCCCTCGTGGTTACGTGATCTAGACATGTACTAAATGAAAACAGTGTTGGCGATGTGCGATAATTATAAAGCACGTTTAGTAATCCTAGCACGTTTAGTGTTTCCAGCACTGATAGAGATCTGCCCCTCGTGGTTATGTGCACTAAATGAAAGCATTGGTGGTGGATATTGGTCTTGGCAGTCCTGACACGTTCAATCTGTCCGTCACTGATAGTGATTGGTCACTCGAGGTCACGCATTTTAGCAGAGAATGAAAGCAGTGACTGTGAGCATTGGCCTTGGCATTCTCGTGAGGGGTAGTAAGCTGTATGACATCAGGTCGGGTTATGCAAGGCGTCCATAGTGCTGGTCTAGGACATGATTGGTAGGTAACGTCCCTTATCACACTGTAGCCTTACCATCTCGTAATTAGGCCTATGATAGTTCCGCAACTTGCCACTGATACAGTGCTGAAGTAAACCAACATGACGAGTGCCCGCCCTGAACGAAGGTGGTAGGAGATACAAAAAGGAATTGGTGACAGACTCCACAACACCAAGTTTAGCCAAATGCCAAAAATTTAGTCAACTTTAACCAACCGTCACTAGTATGAAGGTTCAGACCCACACTGAACGACAATTGGAGGGCAATACTTGGAGGAGCTTGAGAGCTAAACGTAAAACAGGGTTTGGCCAAAGTGGTCTTGGAGAGAAAAGAAAATGCTCAGTGCGAGAGATACTCATCACCGAAAAGAGAGTCAGAAAAAGGTGGCCAGTGGCTTGCCTACCTGCTTTGCTCGCATTCTCCGGAAGGTTTTTGTGGGTACCTGGGCTGCGGCCAGGAAGAATCGTGCTGCCGGTGTAGTTTACAGTGAATGATGGGTTTGAAAAACGAACGGGGAGAGCAAGTTGGCACGTCTACAAAAAAAAACAAACATGGATGCGCTTTCCTCCCATGTGAACAAACCTGTCGAGAGTCGAGGTGTATTTGTGGTTGTAGAGATCCACCAAATTGCTCTCAGCCACCTAGGTGCACTGATACTACTGGGGTGTCAATGATTATTGACTTGCTTTCTGCAGTAAGTAAAGCCCTGTGTCTTCTGTTGATGGTTTCGGGGCAACACTGGTGAGTTAGTTGCTACGATAGCAGAGTGTGTTAACTTTTTCAGTTAGGGTACGTAAAGCTGGCTAGCATCATTGGTCTGTGCTTACGTCTTCCTCAGATGATTCAGGTACACGACTGGGTGAAAAGATCGGGTACTTTCAAGAAAGGAATCCCTGGGTATACATAAATTCCATCAAGAAATCTCGGAGGGATGCTTAATTGTTTTTATTTATAATTTGCTGGAACTCTTGGGAACCACGATACCAATGGCGGGGAAACTACAAATTGTGTTCTTCCATAGAGGAATAAATGTGCTGTGGCACCGATTATGGCATCAAACAACGTCTAGCACATCAAAGAAGGCACACTAAAAGGGAAGGGCGGCTGTCACATGCAGGTGTGTTTCCTATTCCCTTCAGTACTTTAGCGCTGCATTTCCAAGCCCCATGATTGATAGGGAATTTGAGTTAAGTACGATGATTTGCTTCTGTAATACCATGTGACCGTATGTACAAAATAGATGCAATTAAGAAGATGGCAAATAAAACTTGAAAGGTGAATGAAGAGCAGGGTGGCCAAAGAGATGTGGCAAACCCAGAGAGAGAGAGCGAGAGAGAAAATCGCTCGGTATGAGAGACAGCGCCTGTCTACCTCAAAAGAACGTGGAAAAGCGCGGACAAATTTCGCAAATTTCGTAACTCTTTGTTGGTTTTATGCGTGATGTCGTGGGGTATACTGTGCACGGACTGCCAACGAAATGTATTTAAGAGACTGGTTTCGTCATACCATGGACGAGCTTTAAAGCGTTTGAAGTCTGGGGCGTACCATAATCTTGCTCCATCAATCTTTGATTGCCTCGTGATGCTTCGGATGATTCAGGCCCTCTGGCTGCGTGGTGGGTAAGCAAGTGTAGCATCCTAGACTTTACTGACAAAAATGGTTGACAGGACTCACTTGTGTAGTCGTTTGGCTGCTTCTCTTGTGCCTCTAGGCTGCGGGTAAAAGAGTGTGGTGATGCGCTGCTGAAAGAGTTTGAACGTTTAGCGGGTTGGCCTTACTGTAAGCTTGCTCCATCTTTCATTAGGCTGTGGGTGGGTATGCAAGAGTAGCACGCCAAACCTTTCTTCAAGCTTGAGTAAGTGAACGATCCTAACTCTCTTGCTTCACGTGCCTTGGCTTGGGAGTGCATTAATGGTGGCGAGGTGGTAGTGTCTCTGTGTTCATCGAGCTTAAATGCATTGACTGCGGGAGCGCGGTGAAGCACTGCCGAAAGAGTTTGAACGTTTAATGGCTTGGGACTACCGTAAGCATATTATGTTGGTCTTCGGTCTATGGGTGGGTACGTAACGGTAGCATGATGGGCCATTGTAGCTCGAATAAGTAGACATTCCTAACGCTCTTGCTTTGCATGTCCTGGCCTGGGAGTGCATTAGTGGCGGGCGAAGGGGTTGCATGCTTTGTGTTTCTCGAGCTTGGGATGCGTTGAATGTGGGAGTGTGGTGATGCACTGCAGAAAGAATTTTAATGTTTAGCGGCTTGGTCCCACTGTAAGCTTGCTCCGTCGATCTTCAGGCTGTAGATGGGTACACAAGGGTGGCATGCCACGCCGTACAAGTTTGAGCTTCAGTAAGTAATTGTAATTTATAACTTTGTCACACACGTACGTATGACTGTATTGGGAAAGGATTAAAAATCACTTGACACCCCACCAAGAGTAAAAGAAAAGAAAAAAGAAAATAATGAAAGAGAAAATAAATAAATAAAATAAATAAAATAAATCTTTATAATGTTGGAGGCCGGCTAAAAGGAAAGCCAAAAGGAAAACCACTTCTCCCCTCCTCGCGCCCGCATTGAAAATCCACTCTCCCACTCTACCTGCATGGAAACAAGAGGCAGGCATGAGTGGTCGATCAACTCAATAAAGGTTCATTCTGACAAGTCGTCGGGCCGAACAATCACTTCTCCCCTCCTTGCGCCCGCATTGCAAAATGCACTCTCCCATTCTACCTCCATTAAAAGAGGAGGCCGGCATGAGTGGTCGATCAATCTGAAAAGTCGTCGGGAAGAGTGCCGGAAAAATGTCCCGGGAAATGTGTCCGTAAACTTATTTCATGACCGGCCCCATGCATAACACGGGCTTCCTCTAGTACTATATAAATGGCAATGAAAAGTACTTAACTTGACTGGTCAAATAGTCCCTCTGCAATACCAAGCCACGCCTGAAAGCACCAGCATTTGGTGCCAAAAACCACGTCCGACGGTAAACCATTCCACACACTCACCACTCCAGATGAGAATTTACTACAATTCTACATTACTGTAGGTTATATCAATTTGAGAGGGTGTACCCTAGTTACACTGTTAATTCGTGTTTCATAGAAGCGACTTTAATTTATGTCACATTGGAAATGTAGGAGGGAGTGCACGAGCAAAAAGGTCGCATTTTAGACGTTGTAGCTCCAGTGAATCAGCCCCTAGGGCACGCAGTCTTTCTGAGTAATTTAAGTTAGAGAGTCCCCGCAGTCACTTTGTGAATGTGCACTGCACGGATTCGACTTTGTCAAGGTCCCCCGCGAGATGTGGGGACGAGACCGGGGATGCATATTCCAATACAAATGGAACACAAAATGGCCAGAAAGGGTTCTACGATCACTGAATAGTACGCATCGTCAGACAATAGCAGTTTGCTGCTTAGTGACCTTAACTATACGGCAACAATGCTGCAACATATAACAAAGAGGCGAGGCGCACAATATCGTATTTTAGCTCACTCGAACAAGATGCAACAATGGGCTGTTGCAGACATTGGGCCTTAGGGCTTCGGGCAGATGACCAGGAGTGGTTAACGCTCGTTAAACCCTTTAACCCTTTTTTTTAGATGCAACAATGGTTGGGCGCCGGGAAAGTAACATAGTCGTTGTTTGAGTGAGTATTGTCAGCCCCAATACATTAACTCGTCGTGGAGAACGAAAATAAAATGGTCTTGAATTTTCCTTAAATCTTTAAGTTTTAAGCCGTAGGGTGCGAAGTTTTGGGCGGTCGACATGAATGAGTGACTTATTTACTTCTTCAATGTGGGCTTCGGGAAGCCAGTTGAATTGTTTCGGCAATTGTTTGCATGATACTGCAACAATCCAGAATAAACTGCTCATCGAGATGACACATGCTAAATCTAATTGCACGCTAGTGTGTTGCCATCAAATAATAAACATGGGGCAAGCCTTAGGCGGAACCTGAACAAATATACATTTCAAATGTTCCGTTTTTTCGAAAACAAAGGTGGACAGTGGGCACATGACAGACCAGGCCGTAGCAATTACAATAAAAAAGAAGTAGAAAAAGCCAACAAATTAACTGAACAAAAAACAGCTTCGCCGTTTAGAAAAAAATACATTAGAGCTCGTTTCCCCCATAGTCACAGCCGTGAAGGTACACGAATAAAAACGGGTTAGAGTTCACTCGAACGCAAATAACTATAATTTGAACTCCTAATTCGCAAAACGTAAACCCACAAACACACACACAAAATGAACACGTAATTACTCAAACGAACTAGAAATAACCACCTCAAACGGCCTTCAAACAAAAATACAGGCAAAAAACTGCCTTAGCTAGAAGTCTGTTGTTTCACAAATTATAAATACACTCAAAATACACATACACCCTCTCACACGAAACAGACTTAAGATATGAAACAACAAACACAGAAAAATATTTTTAAAAAGTCTGTATAATACACAAATTATGCATGCACGCCCAAACACCGAAATGTTAAACTTTTCAAACAAAAACTACGCTTTCTTTCTGACATAACCATTGATCAAAACCAGTCCTTGTTCCCTGGTATTGGAGTTCAAATTATAGTTCGTTGCGTTCGAGTGAACTCTAACCCGTTTTTATTCGTGTACCTTCACGGCTGTGAGTATGGGGAAACAAGCTCTAATGTTTTTTTCTAAACGGCGAAGCCGTATTTTGTTCAGTTAATATTATAAATAGGACATAGCTGCTTTCCTGCAATCAAGTAGCCCAGGTGTTTATTTGTGGTCCTAATGAGGAAACCACTGTATTTCGTGTTTACCAGTGGGAGCTGCCAAATTAATCCACTGACCAGTATGTAACTTGATCAAGAGCTGTACTTAATTTCAAATGGTCAAAACTGGCAATAATGGCCATGTACAGTTTAACGTCGTCGGCAAATTTGGTTATCTCCACATTCTTAACCTGGAGATCAGAAATAAAAATAAGGAAAAGGGTTGGGCCGATTACTGACCTCTGCGGTACACCACTCGCAACATGTTTATTCTCGGATGCAATGCTATTTATTGTAAAATATTGCGTCCGTTTTGAAAAAAAACTCTGTAATCGAACACAATACTTCCTCGCCAATGTCGTACTGTGACACTTTGTGATGCGGCACAGAATCGAATGCTTTGGCAAAGTCCAAAAGCAGGCCATCAGTTGATGCACCCGCATCAAGCCTCTCGGTCCAATTATCCAAACAATGGAGGAGTTGCAGTGTACACTATAGTATAATGTCCGGTAACAAATCCAAACTGATTTGTGTCAATTAAATTATGTTCATTCAGATAGATCAGAAGTTGATCGCGTATAATGCACTCAAGGATGCTGCAGGCAACGCAGGTAAACGAAATAGGTAGGTAATGGGTGAATGTGTTGCATTTCCCGTTTTATAGACGGGGACAACAGCTGTAGTCTTCCAGCAAGTTGACCGCCACGAGACGAACTATAGCAAAAGCATTTGCCAAGAATATTTTCATTAATAAAGAACAAAAGTTAAGAGGTTTGAAGGCAATGAGATATTGCCCTACTGTCCATAAATTATAGGGAACAGTAAATCTAATCTTTAGTAAATTGGTCATGTGGGAAAGAGGTAAGAGATCTAGCATTATTATACTATTTTAGGTTCTGGTTGGCCACTCGAAAAGCTGTATTTTATGATCGTTTTCAATCGCCAGTCACGCGTATGCACTAACGTTGGTGGTGACTGGAATCTTGTACACGCATTGAGCGGCTGGCGTACATAATGTCTGCGGCGTTAGGCCTAATCCTAACTTTAACTGTCGGTACGGTTTTTGCTACTGACAAGATACGTCTTACCGTTCTCTGAGAAAGTCCAGTGGCAATGCCGGCCTCTTGAATTTGTTGTTTCAGCATCCGTGTTGAGTACAGAGTCTTGATGTATTTGAAGACATTCCAAACAATCTTATTAGCGTGTAAATTCAAGGGCTTTTCACGTTGGGAAAGCGATGAAGCGAGCGATACGGTAGCCATATTGGTTCGTCTGCTCGAAGAGAAATTTTACCAGGCATGATCAATCCATTTTCCAAAAATCCAAGCAAATGGCCAACCAGAATCTAAAATAGTATAGTATAGGATATCTTATGATTCCCCAGTACTGAGATCTAACAATGTCGATGGCAGCAGGCCGGAGTGTTTGTTGGTTCTTTGTACGAGGGAAGCAAGCCATAACTTATTTATGTAAAAGCACGCAGCGTCAATAATCTGCGCGTACTAGTCCAACAATGCAGGGTGGAAAGGGAAAACGTTTTCTTTTGCGTATAATGTTCTTTTATTGGTTTGGAATTGGTATTCCAGGATTTGTTTGATTTCTCGATTGATGGAGATATTTCGGAAGAGAGTACGGAATATAATGTTGGAGATGGTTGTTTTAGAAGTCGGTGCGCAAGGGCACTCATTCATTAGGGCTGAAGCCACCCTCTACCCCCTCTCTTTGCCTCTTTCGTTGCTTTCTTGCCCTTTTGGTAGACAGAATCATGAAGGAAATACATAAAAACAAAAACAAAAACGTTTACACAAAGGCTTTTTCGAGGATCCGTAATTCTGATTAGGCCAAAATAAGGCACGTCCCAAAAGACAAAGGAAATATCCTGCGGAAAAGTTCCCCTCCCTTTTTCTTTTCTTTTTGCTGTTCTGCGGGCGCCCTTGTCGTTATGTCCGATATTTTACATTGAAACGAACCATTCAAAAGTATACACAAAAATGCAGCACGGAAACTACCGATTTAGAATAAAGTTTTTAAAAAGCTACCTTAAATTTTCACAATAGGTGTATACTGTAATGAATATTTATGCTTGAAATGTTACCTACATTGCCCGTTTTCAGTATTTATTATGGTGAAAAATAATTTATCGTTTAAAAATAAATTAAATTTACACAATATGTGTAATACGGGTTTTGTTTAAAAAATAACCGACACCGACCGCTAAGAACTAGTTGTTGTGTTCCCGCATCCATGTATTGTTACAAGAGGGCTGAGATGAGGATATCGGTAGATAAAGCGCATTGTTTGCCGAACCAAATTTTGTCTCGTGAAAGAATTATCTTCTGTTAGCCCTTCTTTGTTCCCCTCTAAATTTGGTAGGAGCCCGTTTTCTACAAAATATATAGTTATGGAGTACTCCATAAAGTGTGTCTACGCAGCTGTGTTATGAGTAGCTTTTCTTCAGCAGAAAGGCCGAAGTGTTTCGCTTCAATAATTCAAGGTGCAGCCCTGGTTCGGCCCCCTTCCAACAAAGAATTTTGTACACAATACCCCTCATTTTATCTCCCACAGCAGCAGTTAGTAAAAACTTTGGCCACCACCATGATGTTTGTTATAAGCCAACCAATATGGCGGTATGTTCATATTTAGCCTGAAAATATTACGCTTGTGCCTTTTTTTTTATACAGGGTGGGGCAGAAAGAACCCTTGGCAATCAAAGATGGTTAATGTTAGGATAATGAAACTTTGCATGGTATGTAGGCGAACGGGGAGCCAACTAACCATGAATCGATCACTGGCCTTGACGCATATTTTCAAGGTCATCGTGATGCTAACTTTTTAACTATGCTTCGTAGAACCCCAGTGTAAATTAGAAACTTGTAGACAGTGTCAAGGCATGGCCAATGCAAAACACGGAACGAAATTCGGTACGTTAGTTTAGGAGTTACGGGCATTACAAAAATCATTCTGTTGTGCTGGCAGAGTGGCTTTCCTGCCAAACAATTCTGTCAGGCTCTTTCGTACACCATGCATTGTGTTGGTAAGTAATGGTGTTGGCAGCATACACAAATAGGCATAATTCATTAACCGTGATCAGCTCTGAAACAAAATCAGAAATGTTAAACTGAGGGAGGAACAACATTAGTTTCATTTCTAGACGACCACGGTGACTAAACTATGCCAACTTGCATAAGATGCTATAGTTTGCAGCACCATTACGTGTAATGTAGCCGGTTGTGTTGAGCTAATGTCGAATCATCAGTGTGTCAGTTGCTGTTTGTTTCATGCATGCTTGAGCATGCTTCATGAACTTTGAGGACCACTGGACTTAATTTTACATTCACTGTTTGGCAGGAAAGCCACTCGGTCAGCACATCAAAATGATGCTTGCAATTTTCGTAACTCCTAAACTAGCGTACCGAATTTCGTTCTGTTTTTTGCAATGGCCATGCCTAGCCAATGTCTACAAGTTTCTAATTTAAACTGGAGTTCTACGAAGCATAGTTATAAAGTTAGCATCACGATGACCTTGAAAATAGGCGTCAAGGTCAGTGATCGATTCATGGTTAGTTGGCCCCCCGTTCGCCTACATACCATGCAAAGTTTCATTATCCTAACATTAACCATCTTTAATTACAAAGGGTGTTCAGTACTTTCTGCCCCACCCTGTATATAGGATAAGAACCACGCATAAAAGTTTGCAACTTTTTTGTAGGAACCCGTAATTACTTGTTCTTTTTTTTTAGGGAACGTTGCTTTAAGGAAACCCTCAAAACAAAGTTCACTTTATGCTCAAGAAATCTCCTCTAGAGCAGTTGACGGCGACTTAAACACCGGAGTGCATTTGGCCCGTGAGTTATCTTTCCTTAAGTTTGATCCATGACTGCCAGGAAAACTTTTCTTAAAATTCAATTTATTTGCCCGTTGCGAAGAACAGTTTATTGATAAATTGTAAAGGCTACCTTGACTGTAAAATTTGCCCTAGGTCTTGTTAGTTGATAGTTATATGTGTAATAACTCAATATTTTCAAGCTTGCAATATTTTCCACTTTGTTGGGCTTAATCAGCAAATATACCAACATTTCTTAATAGCCCAATTGTTACAACGGAGATATGGATTTGAGCTGGAATCTTGATATTTGTCTTTGGCTTGGTGGAATTCTTCTTGTACTTTGGTGACGTTTACACAGTACTCTCTACAGACTAAACCGTTTGTCCAAGACAGCTGGTTTTTAGCTCATTTTCCAGAAATACAACCTAAGTTGTGCCCAGTTTCTAATAATCATTTTAAGTGGTCGTGTCATTCCTGAGTTATAGGGCTCTGAACGATCATCTATATACTTATTTGCCTTAAAGCAGGGGAATGAGTAGGGAATTAGGAATTTGTTTATTAGGCTGTGGCCCGAAGCCATGTGCCCAAATATAATGACAATTCTGAGGAAATTGGTGCAGAGCTGTTTCGGTCTACGGATCTCAAGGCGTACTATTTTTTGTCCTCAACCGCTCTCTCACAGTTTTAGGGTGTTTTCGCTCTGCCGTGGGTCTTTCTGCTGTGGGTAGGAATTTACTGTCAATGTTCAATACCATAACACGTTGAATTACTGGTATCTCTATTTATTCCACTTCAGGTTTCTTAACAGTTCTAGTTAGTTACATACCAATTCTTCTTGTTAGTCTCCATGAGTAAATTTCCCAGTCAAACCTTTACAATTCTTCTCATATAACTTATAACACAACTTCATCCATAGAACGACAATAAATTAAGGGCCCAAGCATTGGTTCCCTTTAATCCGTCAAGGATGGGAAAAATATAAAAGAGTGAGTTTCAAATTCCTTCCAACATTTTAGACAGAAACAGCAACCAACTCCCTGCTTGGGAACAACAAGGCTTACAATCAACCCATGACATACCTAAACAATACAATGCTCTGTAATACGAAAGAACATTGTCACCATTGTAACAAAGACTAAAAGACATTGGTTAAACCCTAAAACTCTTAAGTCTAACCTAGATATACATAAAAAAAAACTTTGTATTTAGAATTATATTTCCACGCACCCCTCAACACGTAAGCGACTAAAAGATGCAAGATATTGCGTCAAATACACTATACACTACAATACACTGAATACACCGTAATACACTGTATAAATACACACTACATACAATCACTGAAGCACATGGCCATTTCTTGTTATTCACGTTGTATAGTACCTGAGAATTGTGACGGAATACAATTCTGACGGTGTATCGATACAGATCCACCTTATGAAGCTTCATTAAATTAGTATTAATGTGTTCAAACATGGTGGTTCCATGTAGTTTTTTAAAGAGATCACCTTGGGAATATAATCATAGTGTACATGGATTATGATTTGAACATTCTCTGTGCCGCTACTTACGATTTCTTAAGTAGGTTAGTTTTTCTTTTCGCAGCTTCGAAAATAGTTATGTGGTTAGGTGCAGGATATAAAAAAAACAGTGAAGGCACGTTCTGTTACAGTCTGGCCGATTAGAGTATTAACTGAAGTACAGAGGACATAGGATTTTTTATCAAAGCAGAATGACGATTGTTATCATTTTATAGCATTTTGTTTTATTCTGTTTTTCAGCTGATGACATATACCCGTGGTGGCGTGTGGATTTGAACAGAGAACACTATGTTAAGACAGTTGTCGTGTATAATCGAGGTGGTGGAAGTGAGAGTAAGTATTTTAACATTATCCGTTTGTTTCAAACACGTATATAGTATTGCCTAGAAATGGTGGGGGTACACTGTACAGCATTTTTTTTCCATTATTAGCGAGTGGAATAGAAAAAGTAACAAGAAGAGGACTTGTTGCACTAGTATTTCTTGTTAGCAGGGACAAATAAAATTAATATTAGAATTACCCAAAAAATTAATAAACTTAACTTTCAACCAAATTGGTGGCAATTTCATAATTGCCAACTCTCAGCTATTGCTATTATCTGCTACATACTATTCTCAATGCATTTGTAAAGAACCCAAGAGCCAAACTCAGAAATTTAGCTACCAGTAAGTAAAAGGGTTCAAGGTGTTCACAGAAATGAAGAGGTCCATTTACAGACTAAGGGGTGCCACACAATGATAGCCCCCCTCCCCTCCCCAGAGTAAACTAAGCACGATAGGACAAAAAATGAAATTACCAATAGGTAGCCCATTTTATTGTTGGTTTACACTCACAAACTCAATCTTCAATGTGCACTCCATAGACGTCACGAACAGATTGAAGACAGGAGGGTGTGAGCAGGGTCTCCAACGTACAAGAAGAAATCCACCAAGCCAAAGACGAATCTCACTCAATTCCATATCTCCGTTGTAACAAGTGACTCAATAAGCTCTGTTTTGGTAATAACTCCAAAACCAGCAGTATCGGCATCATTGAACTTGGTGTCAGGGTAGTGCTCGTCCCCATGTGCATTTTAAGCCTAACCACAAGTCCATGCACACCGCACCCCGTGAGCGTAGCTAAATAAAAAAAAAAATACATGTGATGGCTCCCTGAAAGATGCTGCACTGCAGCGCACTCCACATCTGCGCTGATCTCCATTTTCCCAATCACAACATCGATGTGCTCCTCCATCTTAGTACGACTAAATCGAGTTGCTAGAGGTTCAGAAAACATCATTTTTTCCACGTTGTTCTTCAAGATGGATCCAAAATTGTCACACACATTCAGAAAATGGATCAGAAAATGGAGTTCAACACGAAGCTTTTTGAGTCACTTTTGTCTTCATACCCTGCTGTCTTCAATCTGTTCATGACGCCAATAGTGAACACTGAATATTGAGCTTGTAAGTGTAAACCCACAACACAATGGGCTACCTACTGGTACTTTCATTTTCTTCCTATCATGCTTAGTTTACTCTGGGGAGGGGGGGGGGGGCTATCATTGTTTGGCACCCTATTCACGTTCACTGAAAAAGCGACTGGCTTTATTACCCAAGGGTGTAGTACTAAAAAGTTTTGAGTCACGTCTTCTAATTTTAGTCACATTGTGGCAGAAGTAATCTGATTAAAAGTTCAGGCACTGATAAAGGATTTGATAGGAAAGATTCAGGTTTCACCGCATAAACCTTTGTTTCCAAATAATAGTCAGATGAGGAAGGGGCTCAGGGTAAGTAATCATCTTTAGAGATTTAGGTCACTTTGTAAGGTGATGCAAGTAATAGTATGGAAATGACCTCACAGGTGGCGTGGTCCAGGACAAAGAAAGTGGTCAGAACTCGGCGTGGCGTCACGTGCCCAAAAAGAGCAACCACACCCTAAAATGGCAGCTAATAAAAACCGAACCTGAAATTGACCCCAAATTCGTGGAACCGAAATCGTGGAACCGAAATCTTGTAATCGAACCGAAACTGACAAAAAAATGGCTGCCATATCTTAAAATAGCAAAACCGAAACTGAAACTGAAGTTGCATGCCCCAATATAAACATCACACTTCGGAGTGGGGGATCTAAACTGAAACCGAAGTCATGACCTTAAAATTTCAGATAGACACTAAAACAAAGATTAAACGTTTCAAATTGATGCCTAACGAAACTAACTGGCGTTACACCCTGAAACCGAAACTGACGTTACACATCTTAAAAATTATGGCTGCAACTCAAAATGGCAAAGACAAACTGAAGGTAATAGAAGCAGTATGGGTAAAGCGGTAAAGGAAGCAGTAGGATCGCAACAAGCACGTTAATTCATTCTTTTGTTTGAGGTGCATGACACTAAAGAAAAAGCTTAAATAGGAAGCAGTACACAGGCTGTCTACTACATAGTTCAATGATAGTGTCCATGTGCGTATTTTTTTTACCGACGGCAAACAAACAGACATTAACAGCCAGGTAGCACCAAAGTTTCTGGGGTGATCGAGACTCATTCAGTTCAGATCAGTCAACTCCTCGATAGTTTTCAGGACACAATGTTTAACAAGTTAGAGAAAGAGGTTTTGAAGTACTGACTTCACGACCTATACATTTAAACAAACCCCAATTCCAGACCTTGTCATACATTGTGCTATGTCTCACGGAAGACAGAAACGGCAACTAACACCATCAAGATGGTGACAGTCAACAAGCAAGTGACGGACCTATTTGGTTTCGATCCTTTCAGTACACTACAATACCTGTACATGAAACCTGTACATGAAATATACACTACCTGTATGCCGTGGTTAAATCCTGCGTGTAAGGAAGCTGAGGTTTCACGTGGGGCATGTGGGGTTGTTTCTTCTCAGCATTGTAGCCTTTTATCCATGCAGCTTTGCCATGCAGGTGTGCTTTCTTGCCATCTTGAAGTGTCGCCATTCTCTCCAGTTTCAATTGCTTAATCGAGTACTAGGTTAGTTCCAACGATAAATATTAAAGAAAAGTGAACCAATGAATATGCCGTGAGAGATTCCAGACGTAAGTGGAACCCATTCTCTTGTTTATCTCATCAGCGAGCATTGATGGCAGTGCATCCTATAGTTTGATCAGTGCGATAACGGATTTTTGGGAAGGAGAAATCAGTAAGTTTTTGAAGAAGTTGTAGTTAGAGACAGATACGAATAACTACCTCTGTAGAACAAAAACGCAAGAGTTCCTGACTTCCAAGAATCGCATACAATGGTCAGGTGTTAAGCAAGTTAGTTTGACGTGAGCCATCAGGAAGGATTAGATTACCCACAATTTATTGAATTATCCACATAGATGATTCCCCAGATAGAAGATAATCCTATAAGAGAAAATATATAAAAAGTACACTATCCATATCAGAAATAGAGGCCCTAGAAGGGGATCGTGAATGCTTATTGCTTACCCATTGCCCTAAAAAAGTAATTGCGAGACATTACCAAAGTAAACACGGGATTTATTCCCGTTTCAGGAACACAAAACGTTAAGGATTACATTACGTACATTCTAATTATTTAGGTCTAAAAGTTAGGCCAACCTTCTCGGTCGGCAGCTAGTGAGGAAGTAACTTCCAGGCGGAAAAACGTCACTTCCCTAAAACGTCACTTCCCATGTGCAGATGTTTCCACATCCTGGCACTTAACTATTGGCCACTGCTGGCTGCTGCCACAGTGGGCCTTAAGAGTGCTCTTCTCTCTCCAACAAACTCCCCCTTGACACCAGTACCTAGTAGGTGAAGCGGACATGAAGTAGATTAGTCAAATACACTTGACACACACCAGTTTGTGGCTTCGTCAAGCAGTCCGCTATATTGTTCTGGGTTGGCACGTAGTGGACACTAATTCTTCCTGCATCCACCTTCTCTCTTACATGGTGATAGAGAATATCTATGTGCTTTGTCCTTGAACGTTCAACATAACTCATAGTATGTGCTCTGGCACTTTGCGAGTCCGTGTAGCCTGGTACTGCTGTCACATCTTCAGGCTTCAGCAATCCTGTTTCCTGAAGCAGTTCCTGTGTCCACAGGCTTTCCTGTACAGCTTGGCTTATGGATTTGTACTCGGATTCCATTGACGACAGACTTACGGACCTTTTAAGGTTTGACTTCCATAAAAACAGTACCCCTCCATACGTCACGACGATTCCTGTCGTTGATCTTCTATAGTCCAGATTGCTTCATTAAATACACGATCCTCATTAACGTTTCAATGTTTCCTATGCGTTCTTAAAGATGATGAATCAATTAACAGGTCTTAATCGTGTAATAAACGAATATAAATCGTTATGGGAACCTGTAACCATCAATAAAAACATTTAGATGCGTTCCACATTTATGTTTTGATGTTCTCACCTTATTCTCGTTCACGTTTGAATATTGCCTACCGTCGTACCAACCCACAGCTCACCTGTTAAACACGTCATAAAACTTTTAATAAATTAATGTGAATTGAGACGGGAACATACAAACATCAATAATAACGCTTAGACTCGTTTCTAGTTTATGTTTGGATGTTCTAACCATGTTCCTCATTCACGTTTGAATCACGTTTCAATGTTTCCTACGCATTCTTAAAGATGATGACGCAATTAAACAGGTCTTAATCGTGTAATAAACGAATGTAAATCGTTATGGGAACCTGCAACCATCAATAAAAACGTTTAGATACGTTCCACATTTATGTTTTGATGTTCTCACCTCGTTCTCGTTCACGTCTGAATATTGCCTACCAACCCACAGCTCACTTGTTAAACACGTCATAAAACTTGTAATAAACTAATGTGAATCGAGACGGGAACATACAAACATCAATAATAACGCTTAGACAGGTTTCAAGTTTATGTTTGGATGTTCTCACCATGTTCCTTATATTACGTTTGAATTCACGTTTGAATATTACCTACCAATTCTTTGAAAATGACGTGAAAAAACGTTTTTTTTATATAACTTTATTGATAGGATACAAAACTATGCCGTTTTAAATCCATTCAGCCAGTCAAAAGTCCGATCTGAGTTAGGTTGTGCAGTGCATTCCTCTTTTAAACTGCGCTTATAATTTCTCTCTCCTGTAACTTAGCAAGAATTTCCATAATTTCCTTTTCAGACGCATATTCACCTCCCAGTGATGCTGCGCATATGAGTCTCAGCCTATTCACCAACTCATTCGGATCAGTGTTACCTTTATCTTTTGACCCTGATTTATCCGAGCCTGGTTCATTCGACTCTGATTCTTCTGACTCTGATTCATCTGAGTCTGATTCATTTGACCCCAATTTATCCGACCCTGATTTATTTGACCCTGATTCGTCGTAATCTTCTTCTTCAGACTCTGTTTCGTCGGATGCAGCAGGCTCATTCGGTAGGCCCGAACCTATTTACTCCTTCTTCATATGTTCCCAAATCGGTTTGATAATGCGTACATACTTGTAACCACGGTTTGAAATCGGCTTTCCTGCGGTGGGATCGTTGTTGCGGTATATGACATTGCTATCTTTCAGAATGGAGGCATATGAAGCCAAAACATCAGGGTCGTACGAATCGTACTGTAAGTCTTTTTGGGTTAACAAACTCCACAGCTGATTACGTCCTTGGTACCGTTTTTTTCCCAACACTAAATAAATCATTCTCGAATATTTTTACAGTTTTATTTCCAATTGAGAGGTCTCCAGAGTCCATGTTATGCCGTAATCAAAACACGTTATCGTTCTCTTTTGGTGTTTTGAAAAATTTATGTAAAGAATACTTTGGTATCAAACCTAACGTTTGACTCTTCAAAAGAGCATCCAAAGAACGAAGTGAACCCCTTGGAGGAAGTTCAAGAGGAGTCGATGTTGCTGGTGTATAGAATGGGCCTGATGATGTAGACTGTCTTGAGCTATGCACTAGTCTCGTGGTGGGAGTACTGGTGTTGTATTAAATTGTTATTGATTCCGAACCCCCGGGAATACTGGTAACATGCTGCCTTTCTTCTAGAGAACATGTGCCAGCTTGTTCATTCTCATCATCACTCTCCTCCACGAATTTCCATTTTTTAACTGCTGGTTCATCGTCATCTTTCGTCTTCTTAATCTTCTCGATGGATCTACCGATACTTTTTAACGGTTCGATGATGGGTTTATAAAATTCTTGCAGATATTCACCTTCGGATTGGTTATCGTTTATCACTGACGCAAACTTTTTTGTCAATTTGTTTCTAAGATCATCGCGCAGACATTTATTCTCTATTTTTATATTACGTTTGAAACCTGAGGTTCTCTTTTTTCATACATTCATGGGGAAGGGGAGTCGTGTTCAGCAAGCAGGAAGTGGGTTTCAGCACGTAGGAAGCACACATAATTAGATGGTTACACCCCCATACAGGTAGAGGAAAGGGTAGAATTTTCCCTCTCTTAGCAGTTAAAAACTGATTTTTTTTACGCCCCACCCAGTTATGTGAAAGTGCACAATTTTCCCTGTAAATACACTCTTGGTAGTAAGAATTGTGCCTCCTCCCCATCCAGATGGGTGAAATTTGGCGTGTGGGGAGTAGGTTTCAGCGCGTGGGAAGCATTGTATGACGTCACAAGGGGGGGGGGCGATCTTTTGCATGTTTCATCGTCGGATGCTTCGTCGACGGATGGTTCGTGTCATCGGATGTTTCACGATGGAGGGTTCGTCGTTGGGATAATCATCAGGGGTTAAGTCGTCGTCAGAAGTTTCCTCGTTGGATGGTTCGTCGTGGTGTGACTCATCGTCGACTGCTTTGTCATCGGATGTTTCGTCGTTTGATGCTTCGTCGATGATGGTTCGTTGACGGATGTTTCGTCGTCGGATGTTTCGTCGATGGAGGGTTCGTCGTCGGGAGAATCGTCATTAGGTGAGTCGTCATCAGAAGTTTCGTCGACGGATAGCTCGTCGACGGATGTTTCGTCGACGAGTCACCCATCGACGGATGGTTCGACGTCGAGCCCTTCCAAAGCCAAAAAACCCCCTCGTCCAGATCGATAAAATGTGATTGCCAACCCTCGTCCATATCGATGTCACAGTGGGGGACGGAGCTATGACGTTACAAGGGGGTTGGGCCTGAGAGGGGCTATAGGGAAATGGGCCCATCCTCCAGATCGCCGAAACCCGAGCGCGGGAAGCGGGCCCCTCCTCCAGATTGATGAAAACCCAAGCTGGAAGTGGCCCACTCCTTCAGATTGCTGAAAACCCGCGCGGAAGCGGCTTCTCCCTCGTCCACATCGATAAAATGCTCTCTCAACCTCTTTCCGTTCGTCCATTTCCGATCCCGTTCGTTGGTTTCCATTTGTCCGTTTCCGTTTCCATTCGATTCATCCGTTTCGTTCGTCCGTCCCGTTTCGTTTAATCCGTTTCGACCGTTTCGTCCATTTCGTTCATTTCGTTTTGTTCGTTTTGTTTCGTCCGTTTTGTTCGTTTCGTTCGTTTCATGGTTTGGTGTCCGTGTGAGTCTGCCAAAAGGTATTTTCTCCCTACTGGATTAACGGAAAGAATAGATTCGTACCTTTCAAAATATCTTAAGAATGTCTAATTCGGGCTATTAGAGGGCTCACAAGAGCACTTTGAATTTGAAAATCAACAAACACTTTCGCCGTCACGCCATTACCTCTTCACCTCTTAATCTCTTAACTAGGCATAGGTTGGTCCCTATCTAAGCTAAACAACTTCGGTTAAGATTGATGGAAAGAATAGATCCCCACCTTTCAGAAAATTCTAAGCATGCCTATTTCTAATTATTAGAAGGCTCGCTAGAGCACTTTGAATTCGGAAATCACTTTACGCTTTCGCTGCTACGTCATTACCTCTTCACCTGTAAATGGGCGTAGGAACGTCTCTATTAAGTTAACCAATTTTGGTTGTGATTGATGGAAAAAATAGATCCCCACGTTTCAGAAAATCCTTATCGTGTGCAATTCTGGCTATTAGAAGGCACGCAAGAATATTTTGAACACGAAAATCACTATAGCTACCGTTTTCGGTGAGGTAAATCACCCCGTCTACCTCACCCAGTTTTTTTTTTAACCTGCTAATATAGCTATTTTTTCCAGATACTTTTCATATGCATTCTTGCTTTTCACAGAAAGTGACAAGTTCCATCAATTTGTCTCTTTCTGTCGAGAACCCCAAGCCATCCAACTATGTGAAGTGTAATGTACATTGGGTGCATTGGGGGCCACACGAGTGGCATTTGACACCTTTTCGCTGAATTTGCTGAATCAATGACTCAAAATCTGTGAGCTAGGAAGCCATGACTATTTGGTTATTAACGTTGTAGTTGATTACGTCTATCGTATCATGGATAATAGATTCTACTGACTTTTTGGCAAGCAGAACATAAGTACAATACGGTATGCAATATACACATGCCAAAATGTTTTCTATTGTTTTGTTTTGTTTCGTTTATAGAAAGGTTTCACGATGTTGAAATTCGTATAAGTGATGTTGATATATCAGGGACTATCAAAAAAGGCGAGCTATTCCAAAATAACAATAAGAATACCCTATGTGTCAAAGTTGGAGTCACTGCAGTCGTTCCTGTAGGGAAGAATACCTTTGCTTGCTCTACGCCATGATTTGGGAGATTTGTCAGTCTGCAAATTGTAGCTGACTGTCCTGCAGGCAGAAAGGCGGATTGTAACATGGAATACGATTACCAAAATAACCAAAGACATATCCTACACTTTGCAGAAGTTGAAGTGATTGGAATTCCTATTTCGTACGGTACAACAGGTGAGTTTATTTTTTAAATATAATTGGGTTTTGAAGGATTAGGCGCATTGTTTAGTATTGTTGATATATTAAACATTTGATATCATGCGTTAGTTTGTTTTTTTATAGTTCTTTTGCTATCATTGTCTGTGTTGTTTGGGTGAAGCAGAAGACCAGTTGTTGTTACCGCTCCATAATAAATGATATCCGGTCTGCATTCATACGAGGCTTAGTTGCTATGCACAGCCTCTTTAGACATGCATAATTCACCTACTGGGCTACTGGCCACTAATGGCATGCACTTGTTTGGGATCAGAAAGGGTTTTCTGGGAGAAGCAATTGTAAAATACTGGATTTCTCTTGTACTCCATGATGGTTTTTACTCCCACTTGGGAAACTAGACTTGAATAAACGACACCAGATCTGTCGACGGTTAGAAACACGATTTGTTGGAGACAGAAATAAAATAAGAAATTGTGAAGGTAACCGCACCGGCTGTCTTAGAGTAACCTCACAGATTGCGACTGGAAAACTACAGGAATTACAACTACTAGTATCTAGAAAAAATTGTAGTATTGTTTTTTTGTTGGTTGAGACATGGTCTGATCCCTCCATGCCCAAAGCCAGGCTTGTTCGAGACGTCTCCCATAGTGTCACTAAAGGTGACCACGTGGACACAGTACAAATTAAATTGAAATAATAAATCGAACGAAAAAAGCATTTAAGAAAGGTGTTTTCGTGCCCTTTAGTTTAGAGGCTTTGACCAAAAACCTATCACTTTTATTTTTAGTTTTTTTTTATTGCATTTAAAATATAAATACATAGCACGAAAATTTTCCTGATGCAATAATTAAATCATACACACACACAGAAAAACAAAATAACTAAAATAAAAAATACAGAGGGAAGAACTACCTTGATAAAGACTGCACAAACAAATTTGATGAAAAAATACTCAACGTGGGTGAATGGCAACGTGGATTTGACGAGCAAGGATGAGATCACTACGTTTGTTATGTGTACAACCAAAAGCTGTTGCTACAACAGCTACTACTGAAAGCTAGAGACGGGTAAGCCAAAGGCTCACAAGAAATAACTAAGCCTATTTACGTTGCCTTGGGAACTTATATGTCAGACTGCCTGAGTGAGGAATCGAACCCAGGACCTTTGCAAACCAAAGGCCAAGGTCCTACTGCCGAGCCAGACTGACACGGCCAAAAGGAAACGTCCATAAGCAGCATTTAACACGTGCGTATATACATATAAACAAACACTTTCCAGTCGCAATGAAATAAGATTTAATCATTTTTTCACTTTTAAGTGTTCCATTCATTTCACTTGGAGGATGGCGCAGCAAATAAGCCTCCCTCCAGTGGCGATTGGAAAGTGTTTGTTTATATGTATATATGCACGTGTTAAATGCTGCCTATGGACGTTTCCTTTTGGCCGTGTCAGTCTGGCTCAGCAGTAGGACCTTGGTTCCAAAGGTCCTGGGTTCGACTCCCCGCTCAGGCAGTCTGACGTATAAGTCCAAAAGGCAACGTAAATAGGTTTGCATCTGCATTTAGTTACTGAAAGCTAGCCTAATCTAATAATAATTATACTCGTTTATACACATTTGGGAAGACAGCTAATCCTTTGGTGTAATTGCAAGCATGTATTCCTACTGTTGCTTTCATTCTTTTATTTATTCTCCGAAAGAACCTTTATAAGCGTTTGTTACTTAGGAAGTATTTTACCGTCCTCCCCCTCGTAGCAACACAAAGACCAGCCCTTACTCACTCCAACGTCATGTAATTTACAGATGCTCCCGAGGCTTGAATATATCATTTGATGATACTCCAGCAAACGTTAGACGATATTCCAGTTGGCTGGTTGTCCATTTAGATTCAAGTCTGTTGGACGCTATGCCAGTATACGGTTTTCTAGTTAAACAATTTTCTAGGTATGGTGTATTGGACAATTTTCCTTCGATGATAATCCTTCAGAAAACATTCCAGTTAGATCATTGTCTACTTAGATTCTAATCTGTTGGATGCTATTCCTGTATACGATTATCCAGTTAAGACGTTTGTTTGGTCATAGTGTATTGAATTAGACGATTTTCCTTTTATTTTTGTTGCAGCATGCGACATTCCTGTTAGACGGTTTTTTTGTTAGACAAAAATCCATTTATGCGATCTGCCACGTCTTCAAATTTCGGTTAGACGATTTTCCATTATGCGAAACTCTTGTTAGACGATTTTTTCATTGTACTGTCGTACTGTATACATTCTTCCAATTATGCAATTTTCCAGTTAAACGTTAATCCCACGTGCTGCGGTGAATTGTTTCAAAGTTAATGGGCACAATTGCTGCGATTAACTTACAGGTGCTTGCTTGCTTGTTGAATGCTTTCTCTGTGACAGGGTTTTGTATCATTCGGATAAACACAGGTACGCAACTTTTTTGGGAGATGCATCAAAAGCTTGGCAGTAGTCCCATTATCATTGTTCTGTTGACCAAACGGAACGTAAATCAAGTAAACGATTTTTCCGGTGGGGAGGGAGAAGAGAGTGAACCTCCCCCCCCCCCCCCCCGGTTAACAATTACTAATATTCAAATATCAGTGCATTGAGTCCGGGTCAGGGTCGTGCCAATTGGTGCCAGGTTGCACTGAATAACGGATTGACTGCTGGTAAAAAGTTCTGTTGATGGCAACTAGTAAACTTAAAGTATTATTGAAACTCGGTCAAATATTGCAACACGATTTACTATCCTAAGAAGTTCAAACACTAGGATTGGGAGACGCTTAGTACAAGAAATTCAATCCGGCGAAGTGTTGTTGTGTGGTCGCGCATGGATTATTAGCGCCTTCTGTCCAAATCGGTCCTTTAAACTATCAACTGTGATAGCTTAATTTGCAGCAGTAAAGGAAATTCCTGCAACTGCAGCTTCAGCTGAACCTTCCAAAAAGGATTGAAGGCAGGCAAAACGTTGGATATCCGTCACGTTTGCATTTGCGTGAACGGATGCGTCGAACTGGTCCCAGAAACGTTGTCAGTCGAGATAAGCTCCAGAAAACGCTTTAATTTCCAGACGTAGTAACCTAACTGCTGGCTTGTTGGCAGAGGCTGGCAATGTGCTGCTGAGAAAAACTTTGTTGCCTCTTGACGCAGCTTATTGATGTTAGTCATCCAATTGTCCATATCTTCTTCTTCCTGACATATTTTGTCTTCATCCATAGCTGCTGCAGAACACTTTTGAAAAATCTGCTGGTCAAAATCGATAAGCCTTAACTCATACTCTTTAAATTTCTCGAAAATAACTTTGTCGTTTTCAACTTCTTCTATTTCCAAAGCCATGGTCAGCTTTTGCATAAGTTTCGTCAGTGAAACTCTAAACCTTCCTCTTGACCTCTTCAGTGCTTCCATTTTGCTATCTTTAACCGGGTTTTGGCACCAAAATGTTTCGTAAACTGGTTGAAATGATGCACAAAGGAAGATTTTAAAAGACAACTTTACTTCAGACGCAGCAATCCAAAATCCACCAGCTGATTTTCTGTAGTAATACCCAAAAAAAAATTGTTGCTATGACAGTCAATAACAATAATAAAACCAATAGTATCAAAATAAAGCAATGTTATATGGAAAACAATACACATTAGACTGAGAAATTATCTAATTTAACTAATTTGTGGCTTCGTAATGAGCCACCGATAAGACTATAATTAGCCACTTTACGTGACAGGCACAACTAATACTCTAAAGCATTTGGTAGCAGAAAAACCAGAACTGGCTGAACTTCCATCATCGAGGATTACGTGTTCCTAATGAAAAGGGCTTCCTCATTTCATGAGGATAGTTTTCCCTGGGGCTGTCGACTACCCGTTAATATGGGGTTTCGCAGAGGAGATGCCATACTTGTCGTGTCTGCTGTCAACACCCCAGTTGAAGAAGTACTAGGATATTTAAGACTTATGCCTATTAACGGTTCTCCCGAAGTTTTTAGAGACAAACTCCTTGAACTCTCTCCAGAACTACGTCACAAGGCTAAACCAACTGAAGTTCCCAAACCGCCTTACTTCAACAAGAAGAAGAAGGCTTACTCCTATGGTTACTTCTAGAACATGCCTCAAGAGCAACCTAAAGAAGATAAAACGGAGAAGGCTGCTAAAAACCCCGCAATTCTTCAACGTAACAGGTCACGGTTGCCCTTTCCTGAGAATGCTCCTTCCCAAAACAGAGACAGGGGCAGTGGCTTCCACAGGGGACGAGGTTTCTTCCGGTGAAGAGGGAGGAGGCCTTGCTATTGAAGCGAGCCTCTCAGAGCCCTCCCTCTCTGCCGACAGGTGGGGGAAGGGCAAGGTGTCGCCTTCAACAATAGAAACTAATAACAAACGATACCTTCACTCTTTTCATCGTGGAAAACGGGTACCTTCCACATTCTTACAGCCACAACAAATGAACCTCCCCTCTGGATAAAAGACAGGAAAGAAAACGCAAGACTGAAAAAAAGAAGCGCAAAAACTGCTAACAAAAAAACAATTGAACTATCACCTCCAACACCAAAGGCTTCTGGAGCCCTGCAAGGGTGATAGGGAAAAAGCAAGGAGGAACGAGGTTAATTTTCAACCTCAGGAACCTGAATCAACATTTAACGACATTACATTTCAAAATGGAAACAATCCATTCAATTCAAGAAGCACTTCAAATGAATGAATACGCCATTTCAATAGGCTTAGAAGATGCTTACCTCTACATTCCTCTCCATCCCTCAATTCAACATATATTTCGTTTTTTTTTTAAAAGAAAAACATACCATTTCAAAGTCCTTCCTTTTGGTCCTGCAACAGCTCTTCAAGTAATTCACTGTAGTTCTTCGTCCGTTGCTAGCTCATTTACATATAAACAACATCAGAGTGCATGCTTACTTAGATGATTGTCTCATTCGAAACCTGTCAAGGAAGGGAAAACAACAAAGAGAAAATGACTATGAGTTTTCAACTGTATAGGTCTAGAAGTCAACTCTGAAAAATCAAGACTCACTCCAGCAAGAGAGTTCATATTCCTAGGAGCACACTTCAATCTTTCGAATTTCATAGTTCGTCTGCCAACGGAAAGGATCGAAAAACTTCATTCCAACATGGAGAACCTCCTGGGAAGAACGGATACTTTAGCTAAGAACTTGCGTCAAGTATTGGCCTCATCAACTCTTGTACAAAGCTGGTTCACTGGTTTCGCAACATGGAGGGGTATCCAGAAAAACCTTGGGACGACATCTCTCTCTCTTGAACCTCCCAAGGCAGACAATAACATGGTGGAAAACGAAACTCAATCTGATGAAAGGGGTATCAGTTTAAGCACTTACTTCCGAAGGTCTCCTCTTCATGGATCCCTCCACAAGTGGATGGGGAGCCCATTAGGAAGGTCATCAACTTTCAGGATCATGGATAGAAGAAGATATCCTCAGCCACATAAACGTCATAAAGCTCGGAGCCGTTCATCTAGCACTCCAAGCTTGGAAACCCCTTTTCGTGGGAAAGTCCTCACAGTGATGACTGATATACCATACCGCCGTGGTATGTCAGTCATCACTGTGAGGACTTTCCCACGAAAAGGAGTGTCCAAGCTTGGAGGGCTAGATGAACTGCTCCGAGCTCTATGTCGTTTATCTGGCTGAGGATATATTCTTCTATCCATGATCCTGAAAATTTGCCCACGCAAAGAGAGATGGAGGAACACATTCAGATTCAATGATGGAAAAAACATCGAAGATTTTACAATCCTACGAAGAGAACAACATTCACCTCCAACCAAGACATATCACAGGAAAGCTGAATGTGTTAGAAGACAAGCTCTCTCGGCAGGACATGGATTTAATGACAGAATGGGAGCTGGACCCAGGAATTCGTCAAGGTCTCTTTCAACAGTGGGGCAGACCAATGGTGAATCTTTTCATGACTCGTTTCAATCACCGATTGCCGAAAATTCATATCCCCCTATCCAGATGAGAGGGCTTGGACAAAAGACGCCCTGACAACATCTTGACAAGGCGATTTATACATATGCATTTCCTCCATTCTCCCTACTTCAATTAACGCTCAACAAAATCAGAGAATCCAAAGAGAGCTTCATTCTAGTACACCTCTATAGTCTGCTGCTCCTAGGATCATATACCACATGGAGTTGAAGAAAAAGGAATCCATCTCACTGCCAATCTCGAAGATCTTCCTAGCCTAACACAACACGAAAATACTACACCGAAAACCGGAAGTACTTCATCTTCACGGATGGAGGTTGTAGATTTTCTTCTGAAGCAAAACGGCTTTGAGTATTCAGTAACAGAGAGAGTCATTCAGTGCTGCAGAAAATCAATCGGGAAAATTTACGAAATGAAATGTGAATAGTGGCACTTTTCGTGAAATCTAAAAACTTGAACCCAATTGACCCATCAGAATCTTCATTGGCACCTTTTTTCAAGGAACTTGTCCAAAGAGGCCTTGCACCCTCAGCATTTAAAGGCTACAGGTCAACCATCAATTCTTCCCTATGCTGTCAAGGGAACAAAAAATTAATTGGAGGAAAATTAATCTCAAGGCTCATGTTGGCCTTCGAAAATGAAAGACCTAAGACCAAGCTGCCTTTCCCAAGATGGAGGCTGCCTCTAGTCCTGTCAAGTCTGGAAAATGCTCCTTATGAACCCATTCAGACACCCTCACTTCTACATCTTTCTCAAAAGACTGTATTCCTGGTTCCCCCCCCCCCCCCTGGCATCAGCTGACAGACAAAGTGAACTGGCTGCCTTTTCAAGAGAAGACGAACACATACGTTTCTCATGAGATTGGTGTTCGGTTTCCCTTACTTCCAACGCAATTTCAAGCAAAGAAATTTGAAACCAGATGTTGCTCCGAGACCTGTATTCATGAAGGCCTTGCTCCAATAGTCGATCCGGAGGAGAACGAAAGGACCCAATGCCCAGTACTCCGCAATTATTTGGATAGAACAAAAATCCCAATATATAAATAGTCAACAGCGGAAGGAAAACTGCCTCTAGCAGCACTTTTCCTACGAGTTGAAAAATATGGCCAACTTAATTCAATACCCCTGACTCCTTCTAAACTAGGGAAGTGGATATGTCATGAAGAGAGCATACGAATTGGGCCCAAACCATCTGGACTTGCCAATTCAAGTGCGGGCTTACGAACTGAAAGCCTTAGCTGCTTCCTGGGCTTATGGGTCTGGAACACCACTTGATGTAGTTGTGGCTTCGCAATACATTCATTTCACATTACCTCCGCGATGTCAGTACTTCGAGTGGGGACAGAACTTTGAGGGGGCATGTAACAGTGGGCAGTAAGATTAGACAATGATTACAATCCTGTCTACTTTCATATAACTCTCACACAGCAGAAAGTTCCACACAGCGGAGAGATTGTACCAGTGGAAAGTGTGCACACACGAGAAATCGCACTCAGGAGAATGCAACACTAAAGATGGTTTCACAAAGTGCAAATGGTACAAATTATAATAGGCAAATTTGCACAGCAAAAAACACATCACCGTGGGTAGTAAACTGGCACAATGAAGTAAAGTGAAACAAACATTAAGTGCTCATAAGTACCGTGGTCACAATGAAGAAAGCAACTACAAGTCAAGATTGTCAAGGTGAGTAAATTTGTATGAATTCAAATTTGTGATCTGTAAAAGTGTCAAAAGTGTGTGTTAAAATGAGGGGTAAAAATCTCAGAGATCAGCAGGTTCGTGCTGTCCCTCTAACCAATATGACAAAGTCAGCACATACTGAAGGTTAGCATTTGTGCAGATAGTAAGAAACGAAAATAACCCCGTTTACAATTAGTTTTTACTACCCTAAAACACTTTCCTTCAGTAGAACCCACCCATCCTCCCCGCTTTGCCGAACCCGCTGTTAACCGTGTGTTACAAAGATCGAAGTGAAGTGAGAATGCCGACTGCCAATGGTATAAAAGAAACGCTACGAGCAATCATAGCGGAGGATTTACTAACTAATCACTCTGAGATTTAAAACAGATTCTCGGGCATTAAATAGCGAAATAAGGTGATTTAAGCACATACTGAAGGTAAGTATTTTAGGATAGTAAAAACTAATTTTAAACAGGGTTAACACTTTTGGTTTTTAGTGTGTCTATATAGAATTTGTTCCACATTAAGTTTTCAGAAAACTGACTATATGATGCCACGTTTCCTTCCACTACCAGTGCAAAAACATGTGAATATTACACAGTTGAAGTCTACACAGTTACTGTTACTGTCTACGAGTGGAATATTTACGTATGTTTTGTACTCATAGCGGCAGGAAACGTGGCCTCATACAGTCAATTTTCTGAAAACATAATGTGGAACAAACTACAGCTATGTTATGAGTAGCTTTCCTTCAGCAGATTGCCGAAGAGTTTCGTTCCAATAATTCAAAGGGCACCCCTGGTTGCCCCCCCCCCCCCTTCCCCACTAAAAATTTCGTGCACAACACCACTCATTTTATCTCTCGCAGCATGTCACAGCAGCAGTTAGTAAAATCTTTGGCTACCACCTTGACGTTTTTAACAAGCCAGCCATATGACGCATATTATGAAACTAAATATTATGTTTGTGACTTTTTTGTGACTTTTTTGTAGGACAAGAACTTTTATTACATTTCTGAACGATTCTTACACCGACCCATAAATACTTCTTTATGTATTAATTTATTTATTTACTTACGTGTTTTTTTTTTTTAGCTAAAAACGAAGTTTACTCTGATGTTTCTTTCTATTTTTAGGGAACCTTGCCTTAAAGAAACCCGTAAAATCAAGTTCAGTTTATAGTCCACATGTTATCGCTCATGGAGTTGATGGTGACTTATCCAGCCTAGTGCATTTGCTCCGTGAGTTTAAGTTTGATCCAATTTATTTTCCCTTTGCGAAGAACAGTTTATTAGAAAATTGTAAAGGCTTCCTTTACTGTAAGGTTTGACCTACGTCTCCAATGGTAAAGACGATGTCACTCTACCATCATACAACACATTCCAATCAGATTTAGTATATAAGTATTGTTGAGCTTAATCAACAAGCATACCAATATTCTTAATATCCGATTTGTCACATCGGATTATGGTTTTGAACTGGCGTCTTGATTTTCGTTTTTGGCTTGATGACGTCTTCTTGTACATTGGACACGGTTATACGGTACTCTGGTTCCGCTCCTTTAAAAAAGAACAAAAAGCAGAAAGTTAAAAAGCACTTTACTTATTAAAAATATATACAGACTAGCCATCAAGTGCAGGTGAAAGACGAAATCACGACGTTTCGGTTCCTAGCTTGGAACAGTTTTCAAGTGAGGGATTTAAAACATGTCAAACAACTTAAAAATTAAAAATTAACTATTGGAAGCCCGTGCTACGCACGGCTGGTCTTGGATCCACCGTTCGCAACACTGGGACGGTTTGGTTGCTCATGTGTATGTCCTTGTTTCACCGAATTAAGTTTCTTCAATCCCAATTTTGTGCACACTGGCCAACAAACGCTTTCATCGAATTAAGATTGTTCAATCCAATTTTTGCGCGCACTGGCTAAAAGACGCTGGTTTTTGTTCGCTTCGCTCCCTCAAACAGCGCATCAATTCCAATTGCTGATATAGAGTAGGTTATACCTAAAGTGCCAAATGGCTCCGTGACGCAAGTAAGTGGATGCACCGTTTTAAAAATTGGCACGTCGATGCATTTTCCAGCATTGTTCTGAAAAAAATCTGAAAAAATCTGAAAAAAATTCCCCTGGCTAATAATGTTGTATTGCTTGCTGAAGTCCGTTGTACGGACGGGTGGTATTCAAATCTTTAGCCTGGCGGCTTTGATATTTTTGTTTTTTGGGAGAGCCCCAACAATGCCTCATTATTGTTTTATTTATTTATTTATTTAACACTCTACGAGAGCCTAGAGGACACTATTCCATATGCTCTACACTAAACTTAAAACTAACAACTACTCTAACACCTACTCCAGCAACCAAATCATTCCTAAAACAAGCTTACAACTCAAAACAAACACAACACCCCGAACAATGATGCAGCAAACGACCCAAGAACGATCACCTCAGACTGGAACCCGAAAAACGGGCCGATGCTTTGCAAAAACGGATCACACTGCGAATAGCACCCCCTAAGCCACTATGATGGGGAGGAACCGTAAGAACGTCACTCAAAGACCCGTGATTCAAGGGAGGGGGACAGCGCATCCTGGCCCAAGTCGGGCAGCGAAACAAAAAATGTTCTACTGTCTCTTCCTCTCCACCGCATGCGCATAAGGGGGTTGAGCACCACCCAAGCCTGTACAAGTGGCTGCACAAAGGTACATGGCCAGTGCGCAACCTGGAAACAAAACTTGCATCTCTCCAGAGCAACAAATCTAAAGTGCTGGGCAAAGAAACAGTAGGGTGCAATTCAAACAACCTCCTCCCCGTAGCACCCCCTTCCCACGCTACCTGCCATGCCCGAGAAAACAAAGCAGTTAACACAGGGTGCAAGTCCCTAGGGCACACTGGACACCTGACTATGTTACCTTCTAGATTCGAAACCTTTCCGGGCAAGTTCATCCGCTACCTCGTTACCAAACACGGCAGAGTGGCCAGGTACCTAACAAACGGAAATCCGAACACCACGCTGATACGCAGCGAGGAGCTTACTGCCAATTTCAACGCAGATGGGGTGATCAACCTTCAACGACAGAAAGGAACGTTTCAGGAAGCCAATACCGGCCAGGAGTCCGAATACACGGTAAAGCTCGGCAAACCAAGGTCTAGGCCATCATCAACAGCAATAGACAGCGCGACCAGCTCTCCCAAAAAAGCTGACGGCAGGCCGGAGAGGAAATAACTTCTTTCCAAGCGAAGTTCTGGAATGAATATTCCCACTCCACCTTTCCAAACGTCCTTGAGAAACGACGCATCACAATAAATTCCAACAATACCAGGATGGACATCACCTGTCCAAATGGCAGCAACCTGATTGCTCCACGTCCAGGGACAAAAAGCACGAACAAATCTGGGGGCCAGAAACCACCCTAACTGTCGTTCGAGGAGGAGGGTGGCACCCAATCCCGGAGCGCCTAACCTTCTCCTCGCCAGCGGACTCAGGGTGGTGAACCTATCCAAAGCACTTGCAAGTGGATCAGTAGTCCCTCTGGCAGTATTTCTGAGACAGCGTCTCACAAGCAACTCCCTGGCACGAATGTTTAATGGACGTTCTCCCGTCTCAACATGTAAGGCTAAGATTGGAGTCGAAGGCAGACAACCTGAAATGATCCGCAAACAGTCATTAACCGAGACCTGTACGGCTTTAATGGCAGCCACAGAACTCGCCAAAATAGGCAAGTGAAAGTCAATACTTTACGTATGCGCGATACATAGTAACAACAACACATCTTTTTGCAACAAGCTCACTTGAGACAAGCGATTTAAGAATACCAAGTCTCGAGGACACAGTTTCCTTAACAATAGACACGTCATGCCAGGACAGCCGTGGGTCCAAGTAAATGCCTAGATACCTAACACTAGGTTTCGAATGAACAAGGGCACCACCAACAGTAATAGCAACAAGTAATTGTTTTGTTTTCACTTGCACAGGTCTTATTGTTGTCTGCCACTCTGCATGGCCATCGGCCGGGTTCCAATAAATATTGGATTCCGCAAGATAGGAATGATAAACCTCGTGCTCTGCAGCAATTGTTGGTGTGCAATTTGAAACAATTCAGCTCAGCGGTGAAAGCCCGCTTTTTCGAAATAAGTAAGCCATTCCATCTTGTTTAGTTGCCAAGGCCTCGAAATTAACAACGTAGCTTAGTTTGATTCGAAACGATACGCCTTTAGCTGAAACACTAATTCTTTCATTTTGCCCATCAACAATAACGGTTTACGCGAAATTGTTAAGCACCGTAGCAAAGACATAACACGTGCACGAAGAATGAAAAGCGATTAAAGTGATTGTTTACTTATACTTACTTTCTTACTTAGTTCAAAGACTTTATTATGTAGATCTAGACACACGCTAGTGTGTCGTGCCAAGTTACAAACATCACAACAAACATCACATCAATTTCGATGGTCAAGGTTGTAAACCATTGTAGCGCGACGCCATTGCGTCAGTGTCTTATATCTTGAAGCATAGTTGGGCACATTTCAGGTAATTGGGGAAAAATAATAATGCGGTACAAAAGCTTAAATTATGTTGAAATCGTGAGCAATGACCCGCCTCACAAAAATTAACTCGTGTAGGAATGTCAGCAAAGCTGCTTTCAATGCAAAATCTGACCCTCAATAACGTTGTAAATGTGATACTAGTTACTAGCTAGTTACTAGTCCGCTCATCCCCATATTAATTTCCATAGGGTGATTATTCATTGATACCGAGATAACGGGAAGGCTTCCAGCTATGAAATTGGACGAATGGGTGCAGTACAATACAAACTGCGTACCTTTTATGTTTTGGAGCCTGGGGAGATAACGGGATAGGTGTGGGAGGGCGCGTAAGTACGAAAATATTGTTTTAACCATCGTTAGTATTGTCGGCATCGTCTCTCATTGGACGGCCAAAGTTCGGATAATGAGAATGTGTATACTGACGTGCGTGCCTAGACACACACTAGTATATCACGACAAATCTAAACAACGTTGCAAAGAAATTGTATTCACGTCCAATTCACGAAAAATAAGCCAACTGTAATAAAAAAGTCAAAAACTGGTAAAGAGGCTACCACGTTGAGAGTGGTTCGGTCCTTCAAAGTAGTGATATCAACACACCAAACTAAGTAAATAAAACAAATTACAACAAAATTAAAACCAAATCAAACACCTATAAAGAGGTGACTAAGTTGAGAATGGTTCGGCGTATAGGCAAAAGATAGTAGCAAATTGTTGAAAACCAATTTCTTGTTGAAGTGGCACTTTATAACACATCTGCACGGTAGTGGAGTTGAGTCAATACACAATTTAAAAAAAAGTAGTGATATCATATCAAAAACAATAACTGGTAAAAGGGGCTTCCAAGTTCCGAATGATTCGGCCCTTCAAATGAGTGATATTAACACACCAAAACATTCGCCAACTTAATCGCACCGAATAATACTTTGGACGTTAAATGAAAACTTGAACATTGCTACCAAAAGTAGCAATGTTCTAGTTTTCATTTAACCTTCGAACTATTAAGAGGTGCGATTAACTTGGAGAATGTTTTGGTGTGTTCATATCACTTCTTTGAAGTACAGAACCATTCGGAACTTGGCAGCCCCTTTTACCAGTTTTGGTTTTTGATATGATAAAATCATAGAAGAGCAGATGGGTCATGGTTATAAAACTTATAAGTCTTAAGGATGTAAGGTTTCATAGAGACACAACCGATGATATGTCCTGTTTCTAATAGTTATTTCTATTGGTTGTGCCATTCTTGTTTTACAGGGCTTTGAACGATCATTTTTATTATTGTCTATTGTTTTAAACATTGTTAGATGGCCAACAAAGCCGTTCAGGTAGCGCTTTTGGATACAATCTAAACAACGCACTCCTGCTCAAGGATTTATTTCGGGGCAAGGGCCCGAAGCCATGCACTCCGCTGCCAACTAAGTAATACAATGCACAACAATAGATGAACCTAGCAAACACACTAACAAAATGCCTACAAAATACTACCGCCACCGTAGGTGACTGCTACCCCAAATGTCAAATGTCCCGATTGGATGCCTTGCAAAAGGCCGCAAGCGCACGAAAGCGACTTGTACAAATCTTCCATTGTTGTAGACGTGCCTTAATTTCGTGTAGATGCACGGCTGCAACACTGAAATCATTGTTGGACTAGAGTGCCATGCAATCTTACTAGCATGAAGACGTGCACGCTGTACCGTGCAGTGTTACTACCATGAAGACTGCACTGTGCCACGGAACCGAAAGAAAAAACAAAGATTGTTAACACTACCTGAGGCTGTTGGCGAATCTGCAGCGTACGAAAACACATTCACCTTCCACATTAAGACCACCAGCAACATTCGGGGGAACCCCAAGAGCCAGTTGAAGATCGCCTCGTAAATCAAAACGGCCTAGGAACGCCCTTCGCTCAGTTTGCAGATCAGGACACTCAAAGAGAAAATGAGAAACAGTTTCTTCTTGCCCGCAGCCACAAGTTGGAGTAGTCACCCAACCAAGACGGTACGCGTGACCCTCAACCCCGTGTGACCAGTGCGTAACCTGGAAATCAAACTAGCAATCCCTATCGGTAAGTGAGCCAAAAGAAGAGGCACCTCAACTGTCGGGTGAATGCTGTGAAGCACTCGCCTCGTGGTACCAGACGCCCACTCATCTTGCCAGCTGGAACGCTGCCACGCAACAATGACTGGGCGCACGCAGATCACGAGGGATGCAAGGAACCTTTACCCGATTAATCCTTTGCTCATAGCCTCGTCGAGCAAGCTCATCAGCAGCCTCGTTACCAAAGAGACCACTATGGGCTCGAACGCATCGTATTCCAACAAGTGCAACACGGCTGACCTGAAAGAGCTTCCAACACGCTTCATAAACTAGAGGATGACTCAAAACTAACATCAACAGCAACAAGGTTCAAGTGATTTGACGTAACGCCGTTAGACCGCCGAGCAGACTAGTTGAAAATAACTGATGAAACCAAATCAGTACGAATCAGCACAAAAACTCTCTTCCCCTCCCCCCTCCACAACAGCGGACCACAACAACAAAAATTTGAAAAGTAAATATTGAATGTTTAAGGCGTATTAATAAAAGAAAGTATGATACGCTGCTATAAAACGAAACAAATCAATCTGTTCTAAGCTAAACAAATGGTAACGAATGAATACAAACTACCTGTACCCCCGGCATATCATACGCCGGTCTAGTCTTACCCCTATTGTGTGGTCTGAATATCACCATCCCTTCTTCCCCTCCATTAGAACCCCTTCTGATTTGTGTTATGGAAGTAAATGTCTATTTTCAATGGAGGACGTGTCTCCGTTCTGATACCAAGCCCAACAACGGTCGTGCATGCAGTGATTGTTGTCAACCAACTTTGAAACTCTTCAAGTCGGCTCTAAGAGCTAACATTATTAAAGCAATATGTCGATTGTTACAGGCCACATCCGTTTGTTTGACATTGTCGGTCGCTCGCCCTACTTTCATTGTAGTGCATAATGATAATGATGCACCAGGGGGGTGCACAATAAGTTGCACGAAGTAGAGGATTTGTGCTATAGGACGAGTGTGCTTGGTTTGTTGGAAGTGCACCTTCCTCCTGGTGTTCTACTCTCCTGTCAGGGGTATAGTTCGATCTCGGGTGGGCAGTTTTCTCATGTGCAAATGTTAGTATGCACTTCTTATCCGTGGGTTGCTGTGGAGACCCGGGGCTGCCCGGGAATTGACCTGTGCATTGTACGGGTCTGGTTGGGAAAGCAGTGGCTAACGTGCGCAGCAGTGCATGTGGTTGGGCGTGTGGTCAAGGCTGATTGGGTGGGGTGGGTGAAGTCGCTCCTGCGGCCGTTAGCAATCGGGGGTGACTTCAACGCGCATCACTGGGGTTGGGGCAGCCACAAATACGACACTAGGGGCAGGTTGTTTGATTCGTCACTGGAGGAGCTGGGTCTCGTGGTGGTGCAGAATGGAGCACCAACTTTCGTGAGAAGATACGGGGGTGTATTCCAAGAGTCGGTTATTGACTTGTTCATGTGCTCCACAGAGGTGGCAGAGGGGTCCTCTTTTGGGGTCTCCGATGATCTCAGGGGGAGCACCATTTCCCCGTGGCTCTGACACTAGGGGGGGGGCAGAGCCCCCAAGGTCTTTGGCCACCTTTTGCCCGACCTGGGCGGTGTCCGGTTGCCCCAGGGGTGCTGCTGGGGGACTTTGCCCCTTGGGTGGCTATGTGGGGGGAGAATAGAAGGGCCTCTAGGGGTAGGGTGCGTTGCTTTCACCCCGGTCGGGGCAAGCCTAGGTGGTGGACTCAGGCGTGCATGTGTGCGGTAAGGGATAGGCGGGCGGCGTGGCGCCAGCACTCTAGGAAGCCATCGGATTTCACATGGTTTTCTTTTGCAGGGTTTCTGATGAGTCATGGTACATTCTGCGGAGGGAGAAGGTTCAGTATGGGAGGCGGCTTTGGGAAAGTATCTCTCAGGTGTGGGAGTTGGTGTGGGAGTTCCAAGGTGTGGGAGTTGTTGCGTCCTTTGGATAGGAAGGGTGCTGTCTCCTGGGTTTTTGACACGTCCGGAGCAGTACTTAGGGGTGCTCAGATGGCGGAAGAATTCAACAGGAATTTCTCCTTGGTCTATGGGTCCCCACGGGGCCTGAGGCCTATGCTGCCACCGCCCCTTGGGTTGGGGAGGTGGGGCCTACTCCACAGGACAGCCCTCTGCTGGGTTCGGAGCTGGATGCGGCCCTTGCATCCTGCAGGTGTGGGGGGGACATGGGGATTGACGGGATCTCATACCAGCAGTTGGTGGGCCTGGGCCCTGCGGCCCGCCGTGACCTCCTTCTTTTCTTGCAGTCCAGGTTTGATGGGACCCCGGTGCCTCCTGCCTGGTTGTTTTCGATCCTAACACCGGTTCTCGGTAGGGGAAAGCCACGCTCCTCTGTGGTGAGTTACCGGCCAATTGCCCTGCTATCTTGCGTACGAAAGACGTATGAGCGCATGCTGGGCAGACGGCTGGAGTCCCATTTGGAGGGGGGCAACTGGCTTTTCGACAGACAGTTCGGCTTCTGTAGGCACAGGAGTGTCCAGGATGCTATCCTTTTATTGGAGTCTAGCGTCAGGGAAGCCTGGGCGAGTGGTGATGTTGTTGTGGCGGCATTCTTGGATATCAAAGCCGCCTACGACACGGTGGATCTTGACTGGGTTGAGGCATCTCTTTGGAGCATGGGTACTAGTGCCAAGCTGGTTGGTGCCATCCTTGGTCTCATGCGGGGTAGGAGCTATGCCACAAGAGTGGATGGGCACTGGTCCAGTGTCCGTACCACTGACCGTGGCCTGCCGCTGGGGAGCTGCTTGAGCCCGCTACTCTTTGCGGTGGCCATTAATGAGGTCTTGGTGGAGCTTGCCCTCACCACTAATGTGGTGGCCTATGCTGATGACGTTGCTGTGTGGGTGGTGGGGTCCGCACTCCCCACCCTCTTTGTAGCCTTAGAAGACTTTGTGGCCAGGGGGCGGGCCCTTTTGGAGGCTAGGGGCCTGTCTTTGTCGTTGAACAAGTCTGGGGTCACGGTCTTTTTCAGGGCCCCATTTGTTCCAGTGACCGTGCGCATGGGGTCGGTCCTGGTGACGTCGTCCCGGTCTGTTCGGTACCTTGGTGTCCGTCTTGACAGTCAGTTGTCATGGGTGGAAGAGGCCACTGTGGTCCGGGAGAAAGTGGAGTTGCGACACAGGACGCTGCTGGCTCTGTCCTCCAATCGATTGACCGCTAGGAGGGCGATCCTGTCTTCCTTTCACATGGTTTATATTAGGTCTGCTGTTGGTTTTCACCTGCCGTTCTTGGTCTCGTCGAAGGGGGCGTTGGAGCGGGTGCAGGTGGCGCTCAATATCTGTCTGCGGTCTGTTACAGGTTGTCTGCCGTCCACCCCAGTCCCGGAACTGCTGGAGGAGGCCGGGGAGCAGCCAGTGCGGGTCAGGGCTAAGGAACTTCTGGTGTCTTTGTGCCTCCGTGCTGTGGCTAGGAGGGGCTCGGCCCCCATTGCCAGAATTATCCTCAATTACGGTGTGGTTCGCCCACCGGTCATGCGTCGCTTGAGTTCCCTGGGTCACGGGGCCACGTTGCTTGGTGGGGACTGTCTTGGTTGTTTCCGCCTCCCACTCCTTGTTGCACCCGGTGCGTCCCTGGGCTTGGTGCGGGGAGATGAAGGATATGTGCAGCCTGGGGGACGGGAATGGGGACAGGGGCATGTCAGGAGAGGTTCGCATCTTCTGCGACGCCTCCAGTTGCCTGAATACCTGGTCTGGTGGCATTGGTGTATTTGTGGAAGACTTCAAGCTTTGCTTCTCTTGGTAGCTCCAGTGTGTGCCCTCGAGTTTTGTTGGGGAGTTGGTGGCGCTTGCAGTTGCGCTGGATGTTGGTCTGGACCTTCGAGTTCCCCGCTTTGTGGTCTTTTCCGACTCCGCAGCGGGTATCCAATTCCTCCAGCGTTCCTTCCGGCTGTTGAACATGCATCACCCGCTGGCATTTGAAATAGGTTCTAAGCTTTTCCGAGCAAAATGTGAGGGGTGTGTTGTCAGGATCCAATGGGTCCGCGGGCACCGCGGGATCCCTGGCAATGAGGTGGCTGATGCCCTCGCCAGGGAGGGGGATGGGGGCCCTGTGCAGTTTGCCCTGTCCCATAGAGACCTCCGGCCAGTTCTGCGGTCTCTCTCTTTTGCGGAGTGGCAGGTGGAATGGGACAGCTGCGAGAAGGGTAGGCACTTACACGCCATTCATCCTACGGTTTCCACACCAACTGCTCCAGGGCTTCTCTCCAGAAGAGATGCCGGCTCGTGTCGCGTCTGCGTACGGGTCATGCTCTCCTCAATGGGCATATGTTTCGCCTAGGGTGGAAACTATCCCCAATGTGTGACTGCGGTGAGGCTGAGGAGTCAGTGTCGCATTTCCTACTTGAGTGTAGACGGTGGGCACAGTTCCACCGCATTGGGCTGGGTAGGATAGGGAATCTCTTAGGGATCCTGTGTGTTCAGGTGGTCGGGAGACCGTGGGTCAACTTCCGGGCTGTCTTGGGTTTCTGTTCAGCGACCGGGCGTTTTACGGAGTAGGGTCAGGTATCTAGGCATTCCATAGTATTGTGTGTATTCATGTCGTAGGTTAAGTAGTTTAAGTTTAATGTAGGAGTGCATAGCGTGTGGGCTGTTAGACTCCTGTAAGTATAATAAATAAATAAATAAAAAATGATGAATTTGCTTGCCCAACCTAAGCGTATTATATATATAGAAGATGTGAAATGTGGCTAAACCAAATATCACACCAGAAATATATCACCTCTGTCTTTACCTGAAGAATAACGTGGTATGTCAAAGAATCACGAATGAGAAAGAAAAAACCAAACTCGTTTAATGTTTCAGGTAAGGTTTAACTAAGCCAAAGCCAAAACCGCAAAGTTGAACGAATAAAATTTTCTGTAAAGTTTTACATACCGTAGTGCTGCTGAAAAAGTTTACATGAAAGCTTATAGCTGTCTTCAACCATTGCTACCACCAAAACAAACTGTAGCCAATATTCGTTACAGTTGTTTTCTTTACAGTAGCGATCATCGCGGCTGAGTGGTGACAGAGCTCAACCTGGTTGCTGGTAGTTTGCGGATCTGGTCGAACCCCTGGAAAGGCGACTTTGGCAAAGTCCCCACCAGGACTGTTGGCCAGGGCAGCGTGTGAGGCTACCATGCTCCTTCAGCGGCTGTGGGAACTATTCTGGCCAATTCTGGACAATCTTTCGTCCCCTACGATCATCGGAGGTTTCCCGGTTTGAATCCCCGGGTAGGCTCCTCCCTTTAACAGGTATTTCTTCTTCTCAAAAAAGTCTGGTAATGTTCAAAATTGATTCAGTTTAGCCGCACGAGCATTAAATTGCTTCGTCTGACTTAAGACTCAAAGAAATTAATTTTAAAAAATAAGTGTTAAATTCAGACGTGTTAGATAAACTGATTATTGGTGTCTGCTAACAGCATCACTGAAAACGTAAAAAAAAAAACTACTGCATCAATAGAGTGTTGAGAATTGAAAGGTGACGACTTCACTGAACAAACTGAAAAATCTATATATATAATGCGCTTAGGTTGGGGAATCAAATTCATCATTATGCACTATAATGAAAACGGGCGAGCGACCGACAATGACAAACAAACGGGTGTAGCCAGTAACAATCAGTCACAATCGAAATATTGCTTTAATAATGCTACCTCTTAGAGCCGACTTGAAGAGTTTCAAAGTTGGTTCAGTAACAATCACTGCATGCACGACCGTTGTTGGGTTTATTGCGCTTGGTATCAGAACGGAGGAACGGGCAATTGAGCGTCCTCCATTGAAAAAAGACATTTTTACTTCCATAGCAAAACAAATCAGCATGGATTAAAATGGAGGGGAGCAGGGATGGGGATATTCATACCACTCAATAGGGGAATCTGGGTCGGGGACGGAGGAGACGGTGCGGGACGGGAAAGGGGTTACGAGGGAGGGGGAGCATGGTGGAAAATTAGTCCATACAACTGGGTAGGCCGCAGGCGAGTTCGGAGGAGGAAGCAGGGGGCAGTAGGCACCCTTTTCATTCCATACTGCTCACTACAGTATTTCGCTCAGGTATGCGGGGACCGGCTAGCCTAGTGTTTGTTATGCCGGGGGTACAGCTAGTTTATTTTATAAAAGGATTATATGAGGTGAAGACCATCCACCACGAGCCTCTCAAACTGTTATTGGAGAAATCCAAGCTAGAATCTGAATAAGCAATATAGATAGAATTTTCAGGCTCATTATCAACCTCAAGTGCCTCTTTAGAATACATGTGATGTAGAGCGCCTGACTTAAGCGATTTTGGATTTAACCCCAAGAGCATGCCCTATGACATGTCAACTTTGAGCTTGTACAATACACGTAAATGTCGCTTGGGGCTGCAAATTTGGCACTTGTAGTCCTTAAATTTGCAGCCAGGGCGCATGTGACCAGAATAGCCACAAGAATTGCACTTAAAGACGCTTTTAGGCATTTTAGGACGCTTAGTTTTAACGTTAAAACTATTACTACTAGCCTGGAATCTAGCAACATTCTTAGCTGCACACTCAAATGCAAGCACATCGTTTAAGCTTTGTCATAAGTGACTCTGTGAGGTCCATTACCATTAAATGTTTCAGATTCTCCTGATACTAAATACTTGAGACAAATTTATCCCTAAAAGCATCTTTGACATGTTCGCTTGGCATGCAAAACGAGTCAAATTTACCGTAAACTGGGAACTCATTTTAGTCCCCTATGTAAGCTGCATAGACTCACCAGGAGCCTGATCACGCTTACAAAAGGTTTCCCTCTCACTGATGAAACTAGGGGTGGGGGTGAAGGTTTTCCTTAAGCAAATCATTAATTTTATCTAAAGTCGTGGAAATAGGTAATGCAGGAGAAGACAGATTTATTAACC
>JAHWFP010098294.1:27970-38812 GCA_023313725.1 Lithobius niger | reverse complement strand
TTGCCCACATGAAGTAAGTACGTGTGCTCATTAATTATCCATAATTTTATTTTTAATGACAAACATTGACGAGTTTTGTCAACAGATGGCGCTGAAACTCGACAGCAAGGAGTAAAGAATCCATACGTAGTTTTGAATGTTAAGTACAGTACTGGCCAATGAAATTTAGACAGCTCAGAAGGGGCCACTACAAGTCTACATCGATTAATCATGCCTGGTTATGAGAAATCCTTAATTATTACGAGGTGTTTAAATTAAATAAACGAATAATAATAACCGTAAAATAAATACAATACTATAGGCTATGTCCTATTGCAACTGAAAAAAATAAAATTTATTGAACACAGAATGAAGTCAGTCAATCGCATTAACTGCAAATCTCTATTTATGGATCTGGATAGGCCAAGAAAAGTGGTGGTTTGTTCACAGTCTCAGGAAGAAAGTATCAGTATGCGTGACAAAACCTATCTGTAAAATATTCGATTGACTTTAAAATACTCCATTACTCCCTTTAGTTATAAATATAAATAGAGCAACAGTTTTAAAATTGATTTTATTTTGAAAAGTCGATTTGAAAGTCAATTTAGCGGTTTTATTTTAAAGCAATGCATTCAAGAAACGTTGAATTAAACGTCGTATTAAAGTATTTCATTTTTTTTTTAATTAATAATATTTCAACACCACTTACAGGTGAATTAACTATAGCCGCTACGGCTAGTGTTTTTTTTTTTTAATGTAAATACGCTCTCAGTAAATAATTTCCACCGTGTGCGTAGCTGGTCCATGTTTTGCTTCGTAATAGTTTTTAAACATCTCACAATTTCATTTCCTTTTGCCATCTAACTGTCAAAAGCTTCTTCATGTTTACGAACTAACTGTGAGGGTGTTGAATTGGCGCCAAAATGACGTTTTAGCGCCTACTGTTTCGACCAATTAGAGCGTACTACTGGAGCTATAGGTCACGCCAGAAAGCGTATTAAGTGGGTACATGGAGGTCCAATGTCACACTAACTTTCCTTACGTCGATGTAAAGAGGTGGTTTAACTAATTCGCCACAAGCTCGCCACTAATGCGATGTAGCACGGTTACATGGAAGTTCTTGATGCGAATCAACGAATGTCGTCGTAAAATTAAGTCGACATAACACTACGTCGCTCTAACGAACATCCATGTACCCTCGGACTCACCAGCGGCGGAATCACTAAGAGGGGGTGAGGGGGGGGGGATGACGCTGGGGGCAATCCCAGCCTCAAACCAACCAAAAATAAAACTAAAAAAGGGTTTGAAGTCTACTGAGTATATACTGAGGCAACCTCTTAATGGAGAGGGGGCACGGAATACAAACTCACAAAAACATCAACATGGTCGGTATTCGTTCAACCAGATCAGCTCACAGTTTCTTAATAATATAAATCTTCAATTCAACTCCATTCAAATTATAGTTAGAGGTTCGAACATCTAACTTTCGTTCTTGATTGATGAAAATATTAATTCAGGAGCTTCATTTCTCGGCTCGGTCCCTCGGACACTACTCAATCAGACCGCGCTTCGCGTTAGGGGGGCCCACGCGGTGGCGGGGGCCGGGGGGCGCCGAGGAGGAGGATTCGCGCGGGAAAAATAAGCATTGTAAAACCTCCACTAATCACAACTGCTGGCAACACACTGCAGATAATGCAACTCCGTATGCGGATTAAACTAAAGACTGAAAATAAGAAGAAAAAAAAGCCACGAAAAAAAGGCCACGGAGATAACCGAAGGAAACTTTTCACTGTTTTGTTTAGTGTTTTTATAGGTTGGGTTGGGGGGGGGGTTGAGGCTTAATGGCGCGTTGACAACTAGGTCATTAGTGCCAACCTCAGTCACAGTGCAGTAGTCCGGGTTGTCACTGCACCACGCATTAGAGATATTAAACAAACCTAGGTAAAAAATTTCATTAGGAAGCTGTTTTTTTCCTTCTGCTTTTTCTTTCCTCAGTTTTTTTCCTCGGATTGTTTTGCTTCGGCTATTTTCCTACCGTTATCTCTGACATTAAACATATTTCATGAAATATCTCTGATATTTATTTATGTGTTTCTGGACAGCTTTTTCTTTTATTTTTGGCCTTGGTCGCCGGCAACCAGTTCCAACTCTGTGAGCCATACTGTTACAATGGTATGTTTTCATGCTTTTATTTTTGGCATGTATAACGTTAGTATAATGAAAGTGAAACTCGAGAAAAATACCAATCTGTTATTGGGAATATTGGCCGCAGTTTTTGGCGGTACGGACCTAGGTCTTGTTGGGCAAAGTATTCGTCTTTCGTCTTTTCCAATATTTCCGGAATTTTCATTTGCAGATTGCATTTTGTCGGTGAATATTATACCCAAAGTAAAATCATTAACACTATTTTCTTACACCCACAAAGGACAACCCCGAGGGGACATGGAGGTAGGAGCACTTCACTATATCGACGTAGTGTTAAGTCGATGTAAGATAAAAGCGCTCTAAAGTTAATGCGACGTGGGTACATGGACCATGCGTTTAGGCGCAGCGTGGTTACGCGATCGCGTAGCGGCGTAGCTAGACGTGGCACGTGCGCACATTGCTTGGAACTTAGAAGTTGAGTTGTTCAAACCAACACAACTCCTATGCTTGGAACGCGTCACAGCCTGTAAATTTTAAAGGTTTCTTATAAAAAAACATTTAAGGTTTGAATTCGACTGCTCTGATTGGCTGTTGCGGGGCGGGGAGGGGGGTGGTAGCAAGCAATAATTTAATGGGTGCTCTATATCATGTTACCATGAGCATGAGTAAAATCATAAGAATACGTTTTTTTTCGGAGAAAAATTGCTAACTAGTAATCGACTTTTGTTTACTGGCGCCTCTCCCCCCCACCCCCCATCCAATTTTTAATAATTTAATTTTCAGTAATGTAATTTCAAGGGTTCACTGCAGACTTGTTAAATTCAAACTTCTTTACTTTCTACATAAACATAACGCAATTTACAAAAATAAACATTTTAACAATCCGCACATGAATCAAGAAATTGTCCAACAAGACAGTTCGTGCATAGCGTTCTGTCCTTGTTGCGTGCTTGTTGGGAAAGACCTCTTTTCGCGCCAAACCATCTTCATTATAAGGGCTCGTTCCCGCCAAAATGTGGAAACACTTTCGGTGAAAAGGAACGCACGTGTCTCGTACGTGGAAAATGTAGCCTAAGACCCGGCATTCCAAACTTGGCAAATGTTTCCTTCATCGTTCGAGTAGAACAACGTAATTAGCCCTAATTACAGTCATTAGGTAATTACGGTCAAGTCAGCAAGCAAGAGATGGCAACTTTACAGTAATTTAATCGATGCTCTATCATGTTACATAAGGTTACATGGCTTCTTCACTAAATTGAAGCATAAAAACAGGTTTTTCGGAGAGGAAAAAACAAATAACAAGTAATCAACTTTTGTTTACTGGCGCCAACAAATGTTTGATAATGTAATTTTCAGTAATTTAATCAGTACTCTATCATGTTACGTGGCATCACTAAATTGAAACAAAACAATAATTTTTTTGGACCATAAAAAAAAAAGCTTAACGATGGACTTTTGTTTACAGGTGCTTGGCGGCCCCCCGCCCGCAGCAGTACACTGACGCTGTACATGCCTTAAATAAAAGCATGAAAACATACCAAACTAGTTAAAGCAGAGGTGGGCTAGGATCCAATTTTTGGGAACCGAAATGGCCCGCATTTACACAAACTGGAACCGACCCGCTGGGAACTGCAACGTCTGAACTGACAACCGAACCGACCCGAACCCGCAAATGTGTGCTATAATAAAACCCGACCCGACCCGAACGCAGTTTACCCGCGGTTAACCGCTAAATAAAAATCGAATAAAAGACATTGATTACTAAAAAAAAATGTTGAAAACAAAAGAAAGCCACACGAAGACATTGTTATAATTCAACAAACGCTGTTCTCAGTTGATGATTATTTTTTGTTCGGCAAAGTATTTTTTTTTTAGTTAGATAAAAATAAGTTTAAAAAAATCTTGTCAGCGTTCGTCCATTCCTCCTCCTCAAGCGTGCATTTGCTGTTTGTACCGCTTGATTTGCTATTGACGGCGCACTGAGCTTCGGTTTCGGGTCTTGCATTTTCTACCTCAATTGGCCTTACGTTCACCTAGTTGTGAAGGTAAATCGAGGTGCATCAAGAAAAAAAGCAAATAATAGCCAGGATAGTTTCGCATTTTCTATGACACGCGGTTATCAGCGGTTATTTATTTTAGCTGCGGTTCACCCACGGTTTACCCGAAACCGCACGTAATTTTATTTTTTAGAACCGCAGCTGCCCGCAGGCCGCAGTAATTATTATTTTTTGGAACCAACCCGAACCGCGGTCTTCCCGACCCGCGCCCACCTCTAGGTAAAAGTATGGCCTACAGCACTGGAATTTGTTGCCGGGGACCATGGCCAAAAATAAATAAATGGTCCAGAAACACATAAATAAATATGTGGTATCAAAAAATACTTAATTATTATTATTTTTTAATTAATACTGTGCAATACTACTTACACGTGAATTAGCTACTGCTGCTACGGCAATTTTTTTTAATGTAAATACGCTCCCCATCAATAATTTCCACCGTGTGCGTACTGTTCCAGGTTTTGCCTCGTATTAGTTTTTTAATATCTCAAAATTTTATTTCCTTTTGCCATCCAACTGTCAAAAGCTTCTTCATGTTTACGAATTAACTGAAAATTGGCGCAAAATGACGTTTTAGCGCCAGCTGTTTCATCCAATCATAGCTTACTACTAGATCTAGGTCAAGCCAGAGAGCGGATAAGTGAGTACATGGAGGTCCAATGTCGCGCTAAGTTTCCTTATATCGACGTACGGAGGTGGATTAACTAATTCGCTACAAGCTCGCCACTAACGCGACGTAGCAGGGTTACATGGAGGTTCTTGATGCGAATCAACGAATATCGTAAAATTAACGAACATCCATGTACCCTCGTATCCATCGTTACCTTCCTAAACGACCAAACAGAGCGAACCAAACGCACCACTGTTGGTGACAGTTTGGCACATACCTTGCTAATAACCGTATTGATGCGGCTTGATTGACGTCAACATCGTCAGCGATGAATCTGTTACGTCAAAACTGTTACGTCGCGCATGCTCAAACCTCCACCCCAGCAAGCCTCCTCTCGGAGATGGTTAGCAATTTGGCATTGCTCTCGCCTGGTCACATCTATTAGCCAATCCTGGTCAAATCCATTAGTCAGGTCTGGTCGCGGTGAAGGTATTACGTAGCGAATACTCTGCTGAGCTTGTTGAGCTGTGTTGTAGTTCAGGAAGGTACTGAACGGCTGACGCAACATCACTGCGCACGCGCGACGTCAAGTTTGGAGCCAAACTGTCTCTAACAGTGGTGCGTTCTGTTCGGTGCTTTAGGAAGGTACTGTATGTATCCATGTTTAAACCGAACCAAGCCTAAGTTGTTCTATTCAGACAAACTTATTACAGCTCAGTCTGCAAGTCGGTGCTCACTTCGAACGCCCCTACCCACGTGCGAGAAGTGGACTCATCGTCCTAGAGTGTCTAACAGCTAAAACTGACTTAATGTCGTACTTATTCGTTGTAACAGTTTATCATTATCCAACCTGTAACATGAAATATGCATATTCGTCATTTCTGAAACTAATACCTTAAAACAGTCGAATTTTCGCAGCCATTTACACCCTGGAGGAAGTATCCCGTAAAGGAGCGTAGCAGAGAAGCTAACATTTTTCTGTCTAAATTTCATTGTCCAATACTGTACACTACATTCTTTCAGAGTTCCATTTGAAATGAGACTTGATATAGGATTTAAGACAAACGGACATGTATGACAAACGGGATCATGGCTACTGGGCTAAGATATCCAGGGCTCCCGGGATTATGGCAAACGGGCGGAAGCCATATATCTATGACGTTGTGTTCCTCCAATTATGTCTCTCATGACCTCCCCCCTACTTTCCCCAACCCACCTCAAACGTAATGTTAGCACTTTCCTTCGCAAATATACGTGCTAAGAAATTTTTGCTGACAGACCGATGTCACTTATAGTGCGCGACATCTGCAAACTAGAATACAATGGCTTGCCAATCCTTCCCACTCTGGCAGCGATGTGAAACTTTACAGATGGTCTGGACAAGGTTACAAGGTGCCCATATGTCACTTATTTGTGACATTTGGTCTGGCATAAACTCAAAACTTGGGTACGACGTCATCACTGCTATCGAAGTAAACAACAGCTGTTCAGAATTATACACTAGCAGTGTTAGGGTGTAATTTATTTATTTTGATACTTCAATATGAAGCGCTGCGTCCTCGTGCAAGCGATGCCTGCATTGCCACAAGCAAAATAAAACTGAATACATACAACAAAGAATTTCATACAACTCAAGCTTCATACGCAGTAAATCTAGATCAGACATTTTGCCAGAACATGCTCTCCGCTGCGCTAGCATTTCCAACCGTAAATCTAGAACACTTTAGGATGTTTAGTTTCTCACGGGCAGCGCAGCCCCCCCCCCCCACCCCCAATACATCCGGGCCAAAAAAAATGGCGCTCTCCGATTAGTCGTACAAGGGCACCCCCCCCCCCCCCGTATATATGACCTGTTTTTAGACCATTGTTGTGATTTACCGTATGACCGTATGAAATCACTGCGTAAAACTAACAAACTATGATACCAAAAGTAACGGTTTGTTTGAAGAAATATGTTCTTTCAATGCACGCCCTATTGTTGAAGGACAATTTACATTCTTATGTATTCCCACGTTGAAAGTCGCACGTTGGTGAATGTTGGGTTATTAGGGCATTTGTACTTAGATTTAGGGAGGGCGTGTGGCCTAGGCTTAAGGCCCCAATAAAATATAATTGGTCCTTAAAAGGTCCTTAAAAACGCAGTTACGATCTAAGGTTGGAAAATTCATGACGTCATCAGTACTGTGCATGTTTGTTGAAAAAGCAGTTCGATTACTAATACAGGCAATTCAGTTTGAAAGACACAAACCAACAAAAGAATTAAGATTATCAAGATTCCCACAGCAGACACATACACAAACAAAAGAATAAAGTGTACCGAGATTCCCACTGCGGACACACACACACAAACGAACAAAAGAATAAAGTATACCGAGATTCCCACTGCGGACACACGCACACAAACAAACAAAACCACGATCTTAGTCGTAAGACATCTAGCATTTCCAATGGTTTTTTTTAGGAGGCCGGGGAGGTATGTTACCTTTAATTGCTGTTACTAAATAATTTAATTATAATTTCGCACTGTTAGATATTTTTTACGTTCATACAGATGTTTGAAATGTGCATTATTTTTGATACCGTAATCATGATACACGGGACAGTGGTCAACGGGTGGACAATTCTACTGCAAACCGATATCCCATATAAATGTCACCTCCCCGCACACCTTAAAAATAGTGGTAGTGATGGTTGAGTCCCCCAATTACGTCTGCAACTGTCCCAACCACTCCCCATACGTACATCTTTAAACTCTTTTAAGGGTACGCCGTCACATAGGCACTGGACAAATAGGCATTCGGACAAATAGGCACCCGGACAAATAGGCACCAAATTTTTTATTTTTAATTGGGATGGATTGTCCTTAAATTGGGGGGTTGGGGAGAAAAGGTTTGCTATAAAATGTTCGTAGCGTTCAAAACTGCTAAAGATTGTTGCATCTTTATTAAACTAGCATCTCTGATCTTATGTGTTAGCCACAGCGAGCGCGGTAGCGCGAGCGAGGCAGCGTAATTTGGAACATTAATTCACCACACACAAAAATCGGGGGGGAAATGCAGAAACTCCCCCCAACAGTCCACACGATACAGAATTTGAGGGTAATCCATCCCAATTAAAATAAAATATACTTGGTGCCTATTTGTCCGGTGTCTATCCGGGTGCCTATTTGTCCGGGTACCTAAATGTCCGAGTGCCTAAATTCGGGTGCCGTGTCCGGTGCCTATGTGTCCTACATCCCTTTTAAGATTAGAAAACAAAAACGAACTCGTATGATGCTTAAGGTAATGTTTAACTGATCCGAAGTCAAAACAGCAAAGGAACACAAATAAACTTTCCTGTAAGGTTTCAGATACTGCAGTGTTGCGGTACCAACAGGACACTACTAAAAAATCTGAATGCGTGGTGTACTGAAGAATATCTACTACATTGCACATTATATTAAAAAAAATTGTCCCGTAACTTTTGCTACTACGTTACGGCAAATGAGCCAGAATCTTGTGTGCGACGATGCAATCACTGACCAGATAAGTTTTCATTGGACCCTGATATTGGTTTTTTTACAAAAAAAAAACAAACAAACTGAAAGCTTCGTTGTTTTACAGTTTCCCGTTCCCTTTCTTCTTGTTCATCCGACTTTTACATTTTTTAAATCTTCGAACATCATATTTTCAGTAAATTCAGCAGGTAATTTGGGAGGGGGGGGGGGAAATAGGCGAAATCATATTGCGCTGAGGGTACGTGAGGTTGACTACTTTAAATTTATTTACACCTTTTAGGTGTATTAACAAAAGTTAAAATATTCACACGAAAATTGTGAAAAATTCGACATTGAATATAACACTGAAATTTCATGCAGCCAATTTTTGTTAGGTTACTCAATACAAAGTACTTGTTTTACTAGCATTTTATAATTATCTTTATTATTATTATTATTATTTGTAATTTTAAATCTGTTGGTAAAACTAATAATAAATCTTGCGCGAGTCTTCCTGTTACGAATTTAAGAAAAAAATCGGAGAATTCAAGGCCAGGAGGAATATTCCGCCCTTCCCTTCCTGGCCAGTCCGCCAATGTAAAAATAGGACATCATTCGCTTTATTCACTCTTTCAATAAGAAACACCACAAATAACCGTAATAAAATACTGTAATATATCGCACCCGGAAAGCAGCGAGGCTATGCGCGCCTCACATTCAATGTACCGTCCAGATTCCACCGTAATAATTCCGTGTACTATCCAGATTACCGCTAAAGGTAAGTGACGACTCACTTTGTATTGTACTTCGCGATAAGAGACGAGCCATCTCGATGTCCGTGCTTAGTCTCTAACCGGCCGCAGTTTGAAGAGCTGACTTGCCGAACTGCGCAGTTACACACCGCGATTTTTCGTATGAGCGCACACCTTTACGATGATATTTCGCTGACGTCATTCACAGATCGTATACTATCGGGCGACGGTTTTTCGCTTAAGGACCTGTTTAGAGGCTATCATACTTCAAACGGCATATGTATATTCTGTTCAGCAAATACCTTTTGTACTTGCGCACTGCAAGTGTCCCACCAACATACTTGAATTTCGCTGGATCAGAATTGAACAAATGTGCCTGGCTTTTGAGGAGATGTCGCTGACGTAAAACGGGTACCCCCTTTTTTTGGCCACAACCGCATTAATTCGACGTGTGACACATCGAATTAAAAAGCGTCTGGTGGTGGACTGCCGTTTGTACTCCACAAAAAAAAAAAAAAATAGGATAGTGGTAAGGAATGAAACCTATCACCCTAATAAATAATTCGACTATCATATATGTGATAGGTCTGTTAGTGGCATCCGCAGGAAAATATTTAGAGAGCAGTCCAGTCCGACCCCCCCCCCCCCCCCCCATATTTTTTAAAGAAAAAAAAAATTTTTTTAAAAAAAAAAAAAAAAAAAAATTATTGTTTAAATAAACACCAATGAAAATTTATTTTTAAGGGTAAAAACTAGCCCGGGGGGGGGGGGGGGGGGGGAGAGAAAGAGAATCATGGGTCCCCCCCCCAAACCGGAGGCATACGTTCTTGGGGACCTTGGGGGCATTTCCGTTCTCCATTTTGGTACTTTAGGAATGTTTTAGTCCTCAAAACCAACAAAAAGTTAAAAAACACTACAACATCAGTTCTGCATTGTATGACAGCGGTATTAGTGAGTAGTCATAAAGGTGGCTTACTGAACTACGTTATTTCTAGTGTATGATTTTCGCTGTTGGCTTAATTTCCAATTTTCCTTAGTATTATTCCAGCGATTTATGTCTATTTATTTAAACATTGGCGTAATTCACTTTTGACCTGGTGTAAGAAAATAGTGTTAATGACTTTAGTTTGGGGGCTAATATTCACCGACAAAATGCAAGCTGCAAATGAAAATTCCGTTCCTTTATCCTTTAATTATTGACTGAACCAGCGGCGAAATCACTAGGGGAAGGGGGCGGGCTGTGGAGGGGGGAGGCTGTGGGCAATCCCCGCCCCAAACCAACCAAAAAAGAAGGGATTTCATTCGTTGAAGTCAAATTCGCCACACGTAAGCTGATATTAGAAACTTTTTCCGCGAAACTGCTCCATGTTTTGTGACCTGATTGTGTGAAACGTTCAGTTCCAAACTTTAACGTTAATCCCTAAGTCGACGACTGAGGCAACCTCTTAATGTCGGTATTCGTTCGACCACATCAGCGTATAAATCTTCTATTCAATTTCATTCAACTTAAAGTTAGAACTAGCGCGGTATCTGATCACTTCTAACCGCTAACTTTCTTTTTTGATTAATGAAAGTATTCAACTCAGGAGCTTCTTTACTCGGCATGGTCCCTCTGACAATACTCAGTCAGACCGCGCTTCGCGTTAGGAAGGGGGAGGAGGGGGTGGGGTTTCGCGCGGAAAGAGTAAACATTGTAAAACCTCTACAAATCACAACTGCTGGCAATACACTGCCAGAAAATGAAACTCCGAATGTGGATCAGGACTAAAGTAAAGACTGAAAAAAGTCAAAGGAAAAAAGAAGCCACGAAAAAAAAAGGCCACG
>JAHWFP010098292.1:87429-116168 GCA_023313725.1 Lithobius niger | reverse complement strand
ATGTTACTCCGTCAGGTCTTTGATCGTCCCGTGATTCTTCGGAGTCTCTCGGGCGCACTGGCTATACGGCGGGTAGGTTACAGGTAGTATACCGGGTTTGTTGCGAGAAAGAAATTCCCGATTCCCTTCGGTGTCTCTGTGACTTGGATGTGGAGTTGTTATTTGCTGGTGTTGGTCTTGTACCATGCATCGGTGACGCTATCGGCCAAGTGGTTGGCTTGTTGATGAGGACGGCGTGTGGGTCATTTGCTCAAAGCTGGTTGCAGCCATTGGACTAGTAGCGATACTTCGGTGATGAATTGGTGGGCCCTCGCCTTCGGGCTTGGATCTGCCATCCTGATCTGGAGTGGAGCCATTGGACTGGTGGCAAAAGACTTGGCTGATGAGCACTGTGGTCCCGAAGTTCTAGGCTGGTCGAGCTGTTTGGACTGGTGGCGATGCTTTGGTGGTGAGCGACGGATCCCCCTTGCCTTCGTGCCGGCAGATCCCCGTTCTAAACCAGAGTCGACCCTTCGGACCGAGTTGCAAGACTGGTGCAAACGTAAGCTGTCCTATCGACGATCACCCAGTATTGTGAGGATGGATCCCTTGCCTTTAGGTTCGACGTTTCGTTCTAAGCTTGTTGAGCTGTTTGGACTAGTGGCTTTGGTGGAAATCGGCACGCCTTTCGAAACCAGCTGTTGGACTGAGTAAGCAAGACGAGCGGTGAGCAATGTCGTCCTTTGGGTGCACTGTTCTGAACTGGACGAGTTGTTTGGACTAGTGGCTTTGGTTGTGGGTCCTGCTAGCGGACCTCACTCCTCGTAAGTCAACCTGGACCGAATTGCGAGACTGGTGATGAGCTGTGTAAGTCCTCGATGTTGGGGTCGATGTTCTAAACTAGGTTGGAGCTATTTGGACTAGTGGCTTTGCTTGGTGATGATTGGGACGCCTTTCTAGCTGGGTTGAGCCGTTGGACCGAGTAGCAAAGACTTGGTGGTGAGCACTCGTTCCCTTGAGGGTGGGCTGTCTCTGAGCTGGTCGGAGCAGTTGGACTAGTGGCGACGCTTTGGTGGTGAGCGACGGATCCCCCTTGCCTTCGTGCTGGCAGATCCCCGTTCTAAACTGGGTTGAGCCGCTGGACCAGCAGCAAAGACTTGGCGACGAGCAGCCTGGCCTCATCTTCGGGCTTGGAAGGTTCTAAGCTGTTTGAGCCATTTGGACTGGTGGCAACGCTTTGGCAGTGAGCTGTGGGTTCGTCCTGTAGTACATCTCCAGAGTGCTGCCGGACCTAGTGGCAATAGTGGCGGTGGCCCTTTAAGCTTGGAGAGGTCTCTTGGAACTGGTCGGAGCAGTTGGACTAGTGGCTTCGTTTTGGTGACGAGTGGTACTCCATTCTGAACTGTAGCTGAGCTATTGGACCTGCAGCAAAGACTGGTTGGAACTTGTTGAAAGGCAGTCGTTTCGAGCGTTGCCAGTGCTATACTAAAGTGGGTGTTTGACGAGACATTCATGAACTAGCTAGCAGACGAGGTGGCTAGGCGTCGAACATTGGGACGTTCGTGTTTTTCGACGAGTTCCTTAGTGTAGTGATCCACCTGAGGCCCGTCTTTCCTTCTGGTCTCGAAGGTTAGGCGATCGATGACTGTGGATCATGAGGGTGTGGTGGTGGGGCAGAGACCACTACTTACAAGCCTGAGGATGACCCTTACTGGATGATGACTTGGATGATGACTTGGCATGTGGCTAAGTCCAAAAAATGGGACTTTGTACTGAGGGGATGGACTTGGTCTCGACCATCCCTGAATCAAAAGAGACCCGCATACTAGCCAAGCTCCGCAATGGTGGAGTTTGGCTTTTTTTTTAACCCTTATGGTGACGGTTAACATCGCAATACCCAGAGAATTTGGCTAAGTCCAAGTCTTGCCAGACCCTGCAATGAGGCAGGGTTTGGCTTTTTTTCTGACCTTTTTTCATTACCCAATATGGTGACGGTTAACATCGCAATACCCAGAGAATTTGGCTAAGTTCCACCCAAAGAAAACCCCACACCCCGCCGTCACCTGAGACCTGGCATTCGTCGCGGTTTCAGGCTCGGATTGAGTACCTGAAGCCACGACGAATACCGGGTCCAGTGTCAGTGAGGTTTGGGGCTTTTAGTCTTTTCCTGAAAAGTCAAAGTCACAGTTAGGCAAAGGGAAAACATAATTCTGAACAAAGGTTACAAGGTTTATTCGGCGTTGGCTGTACAAAGCTATACAGGTTCAATGAAAATTCAGCCTAAAAATCGAGATCCAGGCGATCTTGATGCAGCTGCCAACAAGTTCGTCCACCGTGCCTTCTTCTCGAGCTTTCGTCCGTGCACACGTTCGTGCGACAAGTTGCGCACCACCAGATGGTCTCGTGCCGTTCCTGTCTGTACTTCCTGCACACCTGGCATCTGCGGCTCCTCGTACTCTTTTCGTGGCGATGACTGGTACCCAAAATGGCTGGAAGTCTTATGAGGCGTGTCTTGCGTACTCGGTTGATGAGTTGGTTGGCCAGCGATCTTCGGTAAGTCAACTGGGAGCGTTTGCCAGCCCTATCGAGGCCGCAGACCATGACCATGTTGAGCCTGGCATTGACGAGAATCTGGTTGAGCTTTTGGAAGAAAAGGTAGCGGTGCCATCTAATCGACCTCCTGCCGACGTAGAACGAGGAGATGAGGTGATTGGCCATGTCCACGCCATTCATGGTCTCCGTGTAAGTCATGGCTGCCGGTGGACAAGTGACTAGGTGTTTCTGGCCCCCGATGAGTCTTCCGACGGTACATTTTCTGGCCAAGGGATCCACGTGGGTGCTGAGTAGAGGGACGGCCTTGGTGTCACACCAGATGCTCAGCAGTAGCCGGCCGCTCTGACGCAGGATACTGTCGCCACGTTCGTGCTCTTTCTTGAATTTGCGCAACTCCTCCGTGAACTCGTATGGCATTCCGGCAGCATTGGCGCGTAGGCTCCCGCATCCGAAGGTTCCTAGCTTGGTGTAGAGGACCTGAAACAGCAGTGCCGAAGTGAAGCGGTTGTCACAGACGATGGTGTAACCCTGGTTGAGGTAGTGGCGCGCGGTGTAGATCGTTGTGTGAGCCATCTTGTTGTTCTCGAGTTCCTTAGCGGGGTCTTGGGCGGGGTCAATGGCCATGTGGCGCTTTTTTCCAATGTGTGCCTCGTCGTTGAGTATGTAACCGTCGAACGGGTCGCAGAGAGTGAAGTGTTCAAAGCCGACCTTGATGGGCTTCTTGGGCTGGTATACCTTGATCTTGGATCTTCCAGTGTATGCAGTCATTGACTCGTCTATGCAGAGAACTGATCCGGGGTTCCTGCACTTGCGGAATGCCTGGTTGATAGCCTCCATCATCGGTCGAACCTTCATTATTGCGTCCATGTCCTCCTTGGCCTTCTGCTCTTCCATGGCTTGCCTGGTCGTGGGCGATGCAGTCTGGGGATCGGTACCAGTGAAAGACGGTTCTTCGGACAGCCGAAAGTTGTTCCAAATTTGATTGAACCTTGTTCTGGTCATGGTCGATCTGATGGAGTGGTTTCCCAGGTCTGGGGACGTGGACCAATACTGCGCCATCTCCGGCAAGTCGTTGTAACCCATGATTATCAGTATTCCGATGAAAGCCAGCAACTCGTCTTTCGTCAATGGTACCCAAGCGGGAGTGGGATGTGGTTTCTTCCGTTTCGGCGATGTTTGGCAGGCTTGCGTGGTTGTCGTTACTGCTGGGTCTTGGCTGGAGTTGGAGTTGGAAGTGGCCTCTGCTTGTTCCCCTGGCTGAGGGAGTTGCGACGATACGACCGTTGAAGGTGTCTCCTTGGCAGCTGGCTCTTGGCTAGAGTTAGCCCCTGCTTCTTCCCTTTGGATTTGCGCTGGCTGGATCGGCGACGTTGACGACGAGGACTCTGACTGGCTCCTGAGTGTCTTGTCCACCTCTGCACACATCTGCTCTAGCACCAACCGTCCTGTGCTCAGATCTTCTGGGGGTTTTGTTCTCGAGTCTTCTGGGGATTGTACTGGTGGAGCGCTTGGCTGAGACTGTTGTTGGCTGAAACGGTGATTGACATATTGGGTTATCCTGGCGTGGCGCATCTCCTGGAGGTAGCAACTTCGAGGAGGCAATAATCGTGTCCTTTTTTGCTCGGGTGGCTCGGGGAACATATTACTTCTGTAGATCTTGTCGTACAGTACTACTCGCCAGCGTCGTTTCATGGCTTCTAGTTTACTCGGTTCCAGTGACGGTGGCGGTGATTGTGGGGGTGGTGGCTCGACTACGTTGGCTGTCGTTGTGGTGGCTCTTTCTTCCTCCTCATCTGACGAAACGATGCAGATTATCTCCTCGGATTCCTTACTTCTGAATCTACCTGAAAGACCCCGAGGGAAGCGAACGATTCCTCTTTTGGTTCGTCTCATAAATGGCCGCGCCTGCGATGTTGCGACTTTGGCTTTTGGCTTGGTATTTTGGCTGGACGACGAGACCGCCTCTGCTGGTGTGGGACGTAGTAGGACCGACCAACCGGGCTCATATGTGGGCAACGTCGCTTCTGATGATTGCCTTGGCATGGGAGTAGAGGTTTCTGTTAAGGTTCGAGGTCGTGGTGGGCTTTCTGGCCTTAGCGGTGGTGATGGACTGTCTGGCCTTGCTGCTTCCTCCTCACTGCTAGACGTCGTAAGGCAGGCGTCGGCATCGTCCTCTGACTCGGTTTCTTTTAGTTCGTCATCTAACTCATCCTCATCTGATTCTTGGCTGCTGCCTTCATAGTAGTCCTCATTTTCCTCGCAGTAATATGGGTAGTCTGATTCGTCCTCCTCCTCCTCGGCGACATCTGTTTCTGGCATTGGCGGCTGTGCTTGGCTTGACCCGGCTTCTTCCATGTGGACGTCTGGTTGTGGTATTCCCAGCTGTGGTTCAGTCGGAATTCCAGTGAGTGGCAAAAACTGGCAGTAAGTGATGTGGGGTGGTGATGGACGTGGCTCCCCTTGAGTCGAAGTCCCTGCATTGCCTTTTGGTCCTGGTGCGTTGGCTGACGTGACGTTCCGTGTGCTGCGTCTGGCATTGCTGGCCCTGTCGTCCATGAATTGGTTGGTCCTCCTTATGATGAAATCTGCAGTCTCCCCGAATAATTCCATGAAAAAATCCAACTCCTTGCTCTTCTTGTTGCATCTGCCAATGTAGCCCATTGGAGGTCCGGAGAAACCTTTCTTGTCCTGGTACTCGCTCAGCTCTTCCGTCCAAACCCGATGAAGTTGCCTCCGGTTCTTGCCGGCCCTAGACTTCTCTACTACGGCGTAGCTGGGAAAGTCGTCCATCGGCGCCTCTGCAGCCATCATCCTGTTTGCCCGCTTCTGGTCGAAGAAATGATTCACATGCGGCGGGTAGGCCATTATATACGGCCACGCCTGACCACTGCACATCGCTTCTGCTCAAATGTATGCAAGATCGAGAAGTAGTTGCCACATGACGCAACGTTGTGCAATATTGTGCAACACCCGCGGAACCCGCATCTGGGTGCGGGATAGCAGGATGTGATTGCACCACGCGGAAACAGCAACCGGTCGTGAAGGGCAATGGGCCTCAGATTGCCAGACACTGCAAGGGATCATCAATTGTGTGGCTTTCGATAAAGCCGCGTGCCGTTGTTGCGAACATGGTGTTTGACATCGGAAATTAGGAGCACGGCGGACAAGCCCACGCCTTGCTGCCCGACATGCGGGTTCGAGACCAAAAAAACAAATAAGGCTGGAAACAACATGAGAAAGGAGTGGCAGGGTGGTAGTGGGATGTAGAATGGAATTTCCGAGGGAAAAGCTGATCAATGGACATGTTACATGGATCCCAGTTTGCTAGATGTTCCCGAGACAGTGTTGCCGAATGGTTAATGGTTCAAAAGGAAACAACTTTGTTTTTAGTTTTTACTGACTATGGTCGTGTTTCTGCAAGAAGCGACTTAGGATACCATACTGAGCCCATACAGCTTACTACAGTATTCAACGCCTACTATGATTCATCTGCCTGCAACCGAAAACACAGTGTAGACAGAAGCTCACTGAAGCAGGATGCGCAGAAGCTAAGATGCTGCTTTATACCATTTATAAACCTAAACAGAACATTACGTGTTTTTCCCAAATGTTATAGGAAGTCTGTGTTCTGTAATGTAACTCTTGAATTTACCTACAACAGAAACATTTTTACCTTTCACCTTCGTTACTGTCATCCCTATCATCATATTCGTCTAGCATTGATTTTTATAAGTCTATAGGAGGCTTTTCTATACACACTAGCTATAAATAGAATAATTAAGAGGAGTGCATACAAAAGAAGGTACTGTCAATTACAGCACAATAAACGACTCTCAGGTATTTATAAAATCTGTACGATTTTAATTAAAAACGAGTTCATCGACTTAATACAAGTGTGAAATTTAATTTTCACAGCAGTTTAATGTGTTTAAAAACTTTTACGTTCATTAATAAAGTGTTTCAACAAGTAATGTCTTTGAGCGAAGCGAAACGATACTGAACTATCGATCTTCAGCGAGCGACTCACCTCGTAGCAGATTAATAAATAGACAAAAATCGCTGTAAATAATAAAGGAAAATTGCAAATAAGCCATCAGCAAAAGTTAGACACTAGTATAAAGTAGTGCAGCAGGCTATCTTTATGCACTTACGTTTCATTCCAGTTACATGACCCAGATGTAAACCGGCGATTTAGTCCATCACCATAATACTGCCTTTACCTACTTGTCCCCTGGCATGAAGATAACTTACTGAACCTGTTATTAAGGTCACAGGTTCAGTGAGTTATACGCATCTTATGCCAATGGACAACTGGCAAATCAGCAAATGTGGTACAGCAGTGATCTGGTCAATGGTCATAGACTGATTTGTTGGCTTAAGCCTAGGTCATGTCACTTGAATGAAAAGTAAGTTCATAAAGGTAGCTTACTGTACTAAGTAATTCTAGTTGATGATTTTCGCATATGGCTTATTTCCAATTTTCCTTTATATTATTTAGAGTGATGTATTTATTTATCCTTTGTTGATCCTTATTAGTGATTACTGATTTGTATTTTCTCTCTATTGTCTATGACCGAGCATATTTGATGGACTGGAGTCCTGGTCATGGTTGTCACCGAAATAAGGAGTTCAGTGAGTTATCGTTATGCCAGTGGACAAGGGGCCAATAAGGTAAGATGGTATGGCATTAATCTGGTGAAGGTCTGGTTCACCAGTTCGAATCCAGGTCATATCACTTGAATGAACTGTAAGTACATAATGGTGGCTTACTGTACTGCATTATTTTCGTGTATGATTTTCGGTGATGGCCTATCTGTATTTTTTGCTTTATTTTAAATTAACAGCTACGTGCTTTATGAACACCTTTCTCACACATGTGTGTCGAACTTTCCTCGCTCTTAAAATTACTAGTCAGGTTGGTTTTGCTTCCTCCCTTCCTGGAATATCAAAATATCAATTTGGTAGATTGTCATGGTAAACTTTGTACGTAAAACTTGTTAGTTTATTGTGGGCAGAGCACTACCCAAGATCGATGCACTTTCATCGATATTTCAGCAGAATTAACTATGATTAACCTAACTATATAAACCCCATAATTGCTACTATGTGATGGTCTGCTATCGGAATTGGACTTTTTCACTTCTACCGTCCAATTCATTCGTCTAGCATACGTTATAAGTGGGAATTTTTTTGCAGCTGCAGTTTCAAAGAATGATTTTTTTTAATACTATAGTCAATTGCATAATGGCTAGAAACAATAAACATTTTAAACATTAAATTTTATTTTGGTGAAAAACTATATAATTGTGTAACTGTGTATAGTATGATGCTGTATTTTCTCTAGATGGAGCTTTCAAAACTGTCAAATTAAGTTCATTCAAGTAAAAACACTATAAGTGTGAGTAATATGATTTGCTTTCAGTAATAGGACCTTTTACACGGTCCACTATAAGTGCAAAGAATGTGATTCTGAATTATTATTAGGACTTTTGAACTATGAAAATTTGTGTACTGCTATTAATGCTAGTAGCTATACTGGGCATTATGGCCTAACGAGTATGGTCTAATGCAACCAAACCTAAAACGACAGGTAAGCATAAAGTAATATGTTCCTGTAAAACAGTCATCAAAACTAGGTTGACCATCATAAAAGGATCTGTGATAAATGAACGACTGGCATCCTCTCTATAAATGACCATCCAGTTTAGTGTTCTCTTATCTCGCAATCATTTAATACCACCAGTAACTCTTACCAAGGGGGTAATGGCATCGCTAGCAATCAGTCGGAAGACACATATCAACTGTCTGAGAAAGCATGGAAAAGCGACAATAAGCAAGTGCAAATAGCTATCTTGCCGTCATAAGAAGGCCTCGTATGACTTGAAAGGTGGTTTGGTACAAGTGAAACCGTTGATCACCACAACGATGGCCTTGAAGGTAGCTGATAAAGATCAGTCAGTGTATGACGTCATGTCTTAGATGACAGTATAAGTTTTGAAAAAATATTTACAAACTTTGCCACCCAAGTTCAGACCCGTACTTTCACCATATAGAAGTTTCTAGACTTTATAGGCTTTTCTAGACACGGTTTCAAGGAAGAAGCTGGAAGCATAGCAACGATTTAGTATAAAAAAAAAGAAGTTGTAGCCCTTGCTAGATCAATGATTTGACCCCAGTCTCCCATGGAGGAGGGCTCTACAATTTTGACTGTGTACATTTCTTACAACTAAAAATGTAAATTGTTTTCTATTTTTGGGAATAGGTCCCATAATTTATTTTAAAATGTTTGTCGTTCCTGAAAGTTTACTTTTTTTTTATCTACGTTTTAATTCTCTAAAAGTTGGCAGCCCGAGCTTTGGTGAGAGATTTCAGGGCAAGTTTTGAAAAAATTGAACAATCAACCTAAGTATCGAACAGTACTTTCCTTAACAATTCTTCATAAATTAAAGTAATGGGTAGGAAGAAAAGAAAGAAGAATTTCCGCCAATTCTTTAGGAAATCAGGAATAAGAATATGCCATCTTGGAATAAAGGTGACCACACGGCAAAACACAACTATTAGGTAAAAGTATGACGATTTATTAGGAAGGTTTATTAAAAAGATTGTCACTGCTGAATTTAATTAGAAAAAAGTTCTTTAATTGAAAGATTAATGACTTGGATTCTGCTTAAATTAATGTAATGGAGTTATCATAAATAGTATTAAGGTTTTCAATGTGTTAACACAATAGCAGAAGGTTAAAAATGGTGGCTAATGCCCAGCATTTATAGTTTTTATGGTAATAATTCAGCCAGGCCCTGCATTTCTAATCGTTTGTGATTATCTGCAACATATAATATTGAAACTGAAACCATAAAATGTGCCGCAAAAATCAGTTTGGTAAAAAACAGCACTGTACAAAACTCAACCCCTGACTTTGAGTAAAGTTTGCTTACGGCTCTATACATCCAGAGTTAATGTGAATTTATTTTCAGTAGACAAGGAATCACAAATTGGTTTCAAACTAGTGTTTGAGGATAGAGATTAATTTGAATTAATTTTAGATTAATTCTTAGTGCTTAATCTGCATATACCTCAAGTGTAGCAATACTTCATCTTTGGAAAATGATCAAACTAAAGTACTTAGTCAATATTTATAAAGCTGTAAACTCAATTTTTCATGTGCAATATTCTGCCATTACTCAAGAATAAGGGATAAAGGTTGGGTCAGCTGCTTGCTAATCTAAAAGTAGATGAAATCAATACCCATTTACTTTCAAACATGTTTGATGTAATGTGTACTATGAGCAGAAAAATGGCACTTTCGCATGAAAGCTTTATGCAAGAACACCTTCTACCTTAAGGAAAATTTCGAAAGCAAAGTGTTGAGAGTTTACAGGAGCAAATCGGCTTGCAAAATTTACAATCCTAGCTGCCTTGAAGCCAACTGTCAGTAAACACAAACCATTCTCAACAATAAATCGACGACCATCAGAAGATAACGTTCTGTTAGTTTTAACAGAGTCATCGGTAAGCTTCCCAATTCGACAATGGGAGGTAAATGTTATTTCCCAACGTTCACTGACGATTATAGATGGCATGTATCTCTTGCATCTAAAAATCCAAATATGAACTATTGCTTCACTTCAAGCATTGTTTTGAGATGTCGCAAGCTGCGACTGGTACTAAGTTAAGAGTACTAGGCGACCATCGAAAATAATACAAAAATGAATGCACAAAAGAATAGCTTAGATTCCAGTTACTTGGTGCAATAGAATGGAGAGAATGAACCTGAGGCTTTAATAATTAGTCAGAAGCACCATTCTTGGAATGAAGTTGCCTCAAATTTTTTATGGTGAAATGGTTAACATAACTGCTTACATACAGAACCATTATTCGCACAACAAGATGACTTTTCCATAGCAGGTATGCTTAAACTGCTCATTAAATACAACACTTAAACAGTTTAACATGATAGGCTGTTTATGTTTTATGTTAAAACTTCCTTTGAAGCGAACCAAGTTAGATCCTGGAGGGAAACCGTTTATTATGACTAGCGGAGTCGCTCGCTTCGCTCGCTCATTCCGCATCGTCTCGCTGCGCTCGATGAGTTTTCATTCTACAACTCTATTTATGCTGCTCACAAACATTCCACATCTAAAACGATCAAGCAAATGACCAGAGTGGAGTGCGCGTTTTTTGCAAAGCTTCAGTTCATAAACAAATTACCTGAACAAAAAATGGATTCGCCGTTTAGAAAACCACCTCCCTGCTGCCGTGCGGCTAAACTACCAATAAGCCAGGAGGCCAGACACGCGATTTCTACCCCAGTCGGCCTTGGCTTGAAGAATACTCTCGATGAGCTTTCATGGTAAAACTCTGACGCTGCTGACGGACATTCCACATCAAAAACAATTAAAAATAATCAGAATGTTAGTACGAATTTTTCTTAAGGTTTCAATTTGTAAACAACGGTAACCATAAATACTCCAACGGTCTGGCCATCTAATAGCTACTTGCTCCTCTTGTTCAGATTGTCAGCCATAATACCACTGACAACAGTACTGGACTACGCGTACTACGTGGTGCAACATTCATGAACCATCCTCATCCAACATGATTCCCGTTGTGTACTGAATGGAGCGTATAACGAGTATCCAAGTTGCACACTTGTTATCTTTGTATGCAATCCCTTGTCCCAAGGTCGTCTGGGATAGAGAATGTGGATTTATGTTTCCCTGCTCCACGCCACTTAATTCAACATCGCCGAATCTTATTTTACCAGAGCCTCGATAAAGGCATTTTCTTTCTGGCATATGCATGAACTGGCCTTGAGCCAGGAGATGAGACACCCGATTTGTAGCCCAGTCGGCCTTGGCTCGAAGAAACCAGTCCTTTTCCACCACGTGATTGAGCCAGGAGGCGAGGCATGCTATTTGTACCCAGTCGACCGTGGCTTGAAGAAGCCATCCCCTTTCTGGCCTTCACCTAAACTGACAATGAGCCAGGAGGTAAGACACACGATTTTTTCCCCTGTCGCCCTTAGATTACAGAAGCCATATCCATCCCGCTGCAAGGCCGTTTCATGCGCGAGTTGCTGCATGTTTGAACTAAACATGCTTGGTAATTTTATCATGCATACTCCTTTGTGCCGCTCTAGGGATAGATTATTTTTTTATTCGAATAAATGTTGCAGACTTTACACGGGTTTCCTTGTTTCACAAATTCTAAGAATTTTTACTTGAAAGCCATCTCCTTCCCCTGTATGTGTGATGCTTTGAAACAGCAACCACATGCCGCGTAAAATTTTTGACTAATAAAAAAGCTTTCGTACCTAAAAACTATTCGTGTTTACCACAATTAGGCTGTACTATTGCTGAGTAGAGCACTAGCTAATAGCACACTATTGAACGAATGTCGATGTTTTACAAATGCAAACGTGGAAATATTTTCATTTGGTGACGTCTCGCTTCGCTCGAAGACATTTCTTGTTTCAATATTTATGCTGCTGACGGAATTTCACACCAAAAAACTATCGTGAACATTGTAGTGAGCGATTTTCGTAATGTTTCAGTTCATAAATAAACTATAACTTGTGCCTACTCTTTCATTTTTCTTTGTTTATATCATAGTAAGCCATGCTACTAATTTTGTAACCTGGTCCCTGTCGCGAACAGATTTTTTTATTCAAATAAATTGTGCTGCGCAAGATGTAGAAGCAACACCAGAGCTGAACACCAGGAATCATAAGTTACCTATAATTCGTGTTAGTACGACTAACCCGCTATAAATTCTTATACCATCCATGCATAGGTTTTATTGTTTCACTTATTTTAGGAATGTTTACTTTACGTCCTGCTTTGTGTGCTATAGCGTTTTTGTGCATTAATTTATGTCACTCCATCCCCAATGGGGAAATAGTTGTAAAACATCAAAAGATAATAATGCGTCATTGAACAAAGATTAACACAATGGGGGGGGGGGGGGTTGAGGCTTAATGGCGTGTCGACAACTTGGTCATTACCACAATGGTTTGTTGACAGAGTTGACCAACCGTTCCGTGAGGTTTTAATGCAAGTCAGCCTACACGCAGAACGAAATCATACCCCAATATGAGTGTTATGCTAGCCTGTTGAGTAGAGCACCAGCTAATAGCATATTGATCGAGTGTCGATGTTTTACAAATGCAAACGTAGAAATATTTCTAACACCCTTTTCTGTTATCAATATAGTTCGTATAAATAGGCCTCATTTGCATTTAGCATTTAATCGTTTCGTACCTTTACGTAATTTCATTTAAATTTACGGCTGAATTGGCAGTTTGAATTTGAAATACCCCAAATACAGCTCCCAACAGTCGTGCCATGAGTGAGCTGTATGTGCCTCATTTTTAAATGACAGCTATTCGGATTGTAGGCCATAATCCCACCGACAACAATACCGGACCATGCGCCGCCTACGTGGCACAACAATTGTGGACCGTCCTCTCAGCAGGAATATGTGATATTCCGAAACTAATAATCAACTTCGAAAAATTCGTTTCAACAATGGTCCAAAGCGATTTTTCTCTTTTTTCGAGGGCAAAACTTTTACCTAGATCTACGAAAATACGCCTAAACGACATCCAGACTAATTTCCTGTCTTCCGACATCTTTCTCACATTTTTAGCCTTCCCACTTCCGGAGGAGGAGGCGGACATATAAACAAACTGTAAGTTTTTAATGGTTATGACTAGCGGAGTCGCTCTTTTCGCTCGCTCATTCTACGTTGTCTCGCTACGCTCGAGGAGCTTTCATGCTTCAACTCTTATGCTAATGACGGACATATCTAACACGATCAAGCAAATGATCAGAGTATAGTACGTGTTTTTCGTAAGGGCTGGGGAATAATGAATTTATTGGAACCATGGCCCATACCCAAACGCCTTACTATAAAACAACTTAGTACATGTACGTATTGAACCTAGGACCACACAACGTCATCTATCGTACCCTGGTGCTACTACACTGATCTTCGCCACGACACAGTTTCACAATTTCAGTTGATTAAGGCTTCAGTTGATAAACAAATGATAACCATAAATCGGACCAACCGTCTGGTCACCTAAGAGCTACGTGCGCTTCTTAAGGCGAAACATGCGATTCGTATCCAGTCGGCCTTAGATTGAAGAAATCATTCCCTTTCCGGCACGCGATTGTACTGTTATTGAGCCAGGAGGTTAGGCATGCGATTTGTACACAGTCGGTCTTGGCTTGAAGAAGCTATCGCCTTTCTGGCATGCACCTAAACAGGCAATGAGCCAGGAGGCGAGACGCGGGATTTCTTCCCCAGTCGGCCTTGGCTTGAAGCAGCCTTATCCATCCCCGCTGCAAGGCCGTTTCAACGCTGCAGCACGCTAGTTGTTGCATGCTTGAACTAAAATGCTTGGTAATTTTATCATTCATACTCCTTGTGCCGCTCTTGATATAGATTATTTTTTATTCAAATAAATTTTGCAGACTTTACATGGGTTTCCTTGTTTCACAAATTTTAAGAATTTTTACTTAAAAGCTATCTCCTTCCCTGCTACGTGTGATGCTTTGAAACAGCAACCACATGTCGCCTATAATTTTTAGCTAATATACAAGATTTAGTGCAAGGCGAAATCGTACCTAGAAACTATTCGTTTTTACCCTATGAGTAGAGCACCAGCTGATTGATCGAACGTCGATGTTTTATAAATGCAAACGTGGAAACATTTTTTACATTTTTGTTACCAATATATTTTGTTTAATTAGGCCTAATTTACCATTAATCTTTTCGTAATTTCATTGAAATGTTAGGCTAAATAGGTAGGCCTAGTTTGTATTTGAAATTTCCAAAATGCAACTCCAACAGTCGTCCCATTAGCGAGCTGCACGTGCCTCATTCTTGAATAAAAGGCTGTTAGTATTGCCAGCCGTAATCCTACTGAATACACTACTGGACCACGCGCCTCCAACGTGGCGCAACAATTGTGGACCATCCGCACAGCAAGAAGATGTGATATTCCGAAACTAAGAATCAACTTCGAAAAATTCGTTTCATAAATGGTTCAAAGGTGTTTTTTCGCTTTTTTCGAGGGGAAAAATGTTACCTAGAACTTCGAAAATACGCCTACGCGAAATCCGGATTAATTTTCTGTCTTTTGACACCTTTCTCATACTTTTAGCCCTCCTACTTCAAAAGGAGAAGAGGTACATATATATACCGACCGTAAGTTTTTAATGATTAAGATGATTAGGTGTGGTACCGAATCTAGACTGTACAGATCGATTGACATTTAGTCTAGAAAAGTGAACATTTAAAGTTACGTTCCGTTCCAAGTAAAAACCATATGTTCTGAGCATTTGTTCCTAGGAAATCAAACGTTGGCTTTGAAAAAATCAAAAGTTAGTTTTGATGTTACTACAATCAATACAACCAAACCAAGAAAGCAACAGAAAGGGCTGGAAGACCCTCAGCAATATTATTGGTCCCAGAACTTGTAATTGCTCATAATTGCCAAAAACTGAAAGAAAGTCCTTCAAAGTAAACTGGACTCCAAGTGCCTGAAATATTTCCATAGATTTATTCGTGGGGATCAAGCTCTAATGGAAACTGAAGTATAAAATGGTGAAAATTTGAGCCCTCAAAACATCTTAACAATTATACCAGTTTACCCACAAAACCTGCAACAAGACTTCGCTGGCCCCATTTCATATCTTTGGCGTGTTGCCATCAGTGATCAATGTGATTCATTGATACACAGTTAAACTTGAGAATTGGCAGATCTGCTACAGGCAGTAATACGACTGGAAGCAAATGGGCCCGACAGATAAAAAAATTGCAACTGTAAAATCGTTATACAAAACACAAAACTTGTAGCAAAAAGCTTTGCCCAAGAATGGGGACTTGAATATTTTTAAACTTACTCGCCGGTTGCGAGCCAACACATAATCCCTATTCTGATTACCACAGCAAAACAGAAAGCTTATTATGTCAACCAATTCGACACATAGAATGCTTCTTTAAAAGGTTAGTCTTAAAGGTTAGCCTGAAGGTTTTATTATCCCTGATCAAGAGCAGAAAATCAGCAAAATAATAAGGAGTCTATATCTTATAAAGCAGTCTGGCTGGTAGTGGTGCATATGTATCTCTGAAATCAAGAGGAAAACAGAATGTATCAAACGCTTTTGTGTTGGTGATCACGGAAAACATAGATGTACGCACCATAATTGTGTGTGTAGATGATACGGCTGAAATAAATTTAGCACAAAAAGGCACCAACTAGACAAATATGTATTAACTATAGTTTCGAAGTTTGTCCACTTGACTCAGATAATTACATGTTCTGTATCATTTTTGTCAAGACTTTGACTGCAGGACTTGTATTGAACCAATCCAACTACACCAACATAATTTTGAATTGCTTCGGTGTGCAAGAGTACTGCTATAACACGCAGTACTTAGAGTCTTAGATAGCAGCCTAAATATCTGTAAACTTTACAGCAAATGGTCAAGATTCCACTTTGGGAATTGGTAGGTAGTTTGTTATACATAGCTAATGGTTCTCGTCCAGAAATTCCTATTGCAGTGAACAGTCTTGAACAACATGCTGCTATACCTACCTATACCCAACAACTGCCAATCAGGAAAATGCATACTGCGATACCTCAATGATAGCAAAAATGTCAGCCTGGTAAGACAACCATAAGACACCGAGTTGAATACGTGAATACGGATGCTAGCCATGCAAGTGACACCACGAAAAGAAAGTCAACAACTGCAATAGTCGCAACATTTGGTGGTCCTTTGCTTTGGCATTCCAACTTGCAATGCACTTTTTCATTGTCAACCATGGAGATTTTGGGCTCTTTAATTTTAATTTCTGTAACCTAAATAAGCAATTTAATTATTTTTTGTCTTTGGAAATAATTCCCTAAATTATATTAAAAATGATTGCTTTCCCTGAGAACATATTACTTTCATGATCTACATTTTAAATCTGTAACAGAAACAAGCCCTATACATTATGTCCTTGGATATAGAAGTTCAAAGGAAAGAATTAAATATTAAACTGGATTACATGTCAAATGTCTTTACAAACTGTGTAAGCAATGTCCGACAAATGATCCATGAAGGTCTGTTGCTTTGTTCGTGGGAAACTATCTCAACGGTTAATGTTGACCAACTCTGTTTGGGTTGTAACAAGTTACGATTCGGTTTCAAAATATAGTAGAGCATTGTGTTGGGAGAATTATTAATGTCCTTCCTTGACTCTTTGGCGTATTAATGAAGGGAAGCCTGTTTAACTTAGAAGCAATAATATGGCATTCCTTAAGTGGAACCTACTGGCATCCAACTCCAATCTATTGCTTACTTTGGCAGTACTTACACAACTAATATTGCAGCAAATGTATAGAAGTGTTTATTTTTATTATAATAATAATAAATAGATTCAACCACGGGAGTAGTTGAGAACTAGAAGGGCTTGGCGCCACTTACGCTAGTCCCGTCAATATTAAGAATATTAAGAGAACTCCGGCCTCCTTAAAAAAAACCGTAGAAAAATCTTGTGCAAAAGGTGCCTAAAATGGTCAACTGAACCCGCCTGAACAGCATCACCAGGAAGAGCATTCCAAGCTCTTATCACCCTCACACTGAAACATTTTTTCGGCAATCAACCCTAGCTTACTGAACGGCCAATTTCAGTGAATGGCCTCGAGTTGGGGCTGTAAACATACTCCACCTTGAGAAATAATTGATGGAATCACCCAGCGAGCCAGTGTCACTCTCCTGGTCAACAATGTGTGCAGCCAGTTTTAGTTCGTCTGCGAATTTGAATTGGTGTGATGTCAAAGAAGTAGGCGTTAAATCGTTTAAATAAATTAAGAAAAGAAGAGGTCCCAGCACGGACCACTATGGCAACCCGCTCACCAAAGGTAAGGAGTGTAGGAGTTACCAATAATCACTCTATGAGAGCGATTACTAATAAAGGCTGAAATCCAGCCCAGAAGGCCTTTAGTAACCTCATGGCATTCGAGCTTACAAAGCAATTTCACGTGGACAACTGACTCAAATGCTTACAAAAATCGAAATAGATGACATCCGTGGGCACTCTAGCATCCAGAGCACTGGTCCATTGATCCAGGCATGCAGGGAGTTGGCAAGTAGACAACCTACCTGGGAAAAAAAACCAAACTGATCGTCTCGGATTAAATTATTATGAAGATATTTCAACTAGACAGACTTGACAATAGCTTCCATAACTTTACAGGGAACCACCATCAACGCTATTGGTTGATAAATGTGAGCGTCGGCTGCATCGCCCTTCTTAAATATAGAGGTAACATTGGCAGTATGCCAAACTGACGGAAGCTTTTTGGACTTGAAGGAGAGATCGAAGATGAAAGCATGAGGCCAAGCGATCTCACTATCAATTTGTTTATAGAAGCCAAAATAGATGGGGAGTTAAGGCAGAATTAAGGAGTTCTGGTCTTTTCTTGCAACAAATAGGTACGATAATGCATTAGTCAAGGAATCTTGGTAGTCGGATGTTTTGTCTTACTCTTTTGTCCTCGGTAGAGATCCAATCCACTCGGCTAGGAGGGATAGCGATTCACATGCTGAAGATCTGTTTGCGGCTACTAAGGTTGCTATCATTCGTCTTTCCCTATGTTGCTGCCGAAATCAGAGATGATCAGCCTAGATCTCTGTTCCAAGAAGGTCAGGCTGATCATTGATTATGTCCCTGATGGGTACGTTGAAAAAAGTGCTTTAAAAGTGTGCACTTTCCCTAATTTTGTACTGTACCCAGTTTACCAAAATGTAATATGTCTTCTATTAATTGTGAGTTACTTAATGCCAATGACAGAATTAAGAGAATCTTGGCGCTAATGACCAAGCTGTCGACGCGCCATTAAGCCTCATCTCCCCCCCCCCTTATGTAAGCCTCAGCATGAACTTCCATGTTATAAGTCAAACATTGATATACTATAGTTTCATCCAGTATTTACATAGACCAACAAAATTCGGTATTTGGTGTCGTGTCACAAATATTTTACTGCATTGCAAATTTTAATGACAACAATCGAACCGTTCGGCATCCACAATTCGGCCATTTCTAGTTGTTGTTGTTGTTGTTGGGACTCTTTGCCCTCTCCTAGCGAATGAACAACTGAAACTATTTTCAAGTTCTATAGCTTAAAACGTAAGTATGGGCGTACATAGGGCCATCTGGATACTATTTTAATGTTACTACAATATTCTTGTGACGGAAAGCCAAATGGACTAGAAACTTTGCTCTCACCTACAGATCGAACCAACGAACCGATTTTCAATATCTATAGCTTAAAATGTGGTATCACGTCATAACGCCGTGGGAATAAAGCTGAGCAACAATATACCGTGGGAATAACACCGTCAGTAATAATGCCGTTACACGAAAAACACCGGATGTCTCAAACACCGTGAGCGTTAATGCCACGAGCTTTAACGCCACACACAATAACACCGCACTGCAAATAACGCCAAAATGCAATAATGCCATTGAAATATAAAAAATTAATGGTTTCCCTGAGCAAACGTTTAACTGAATTCATTATTTAACAACTATTCAATAAAATTAAGTCATTGATTTAAATTAAAATGAACACTGAAGCTTTACAAATTGCTTACGAAACATAAAAACGTTTAAACGTTTGTCGTTTTACTTTCCCTGCCCCTCGGATTGTGGACTCTACCACGTTTCTTCGTAAATGGAACAAATTAAATAGTTTAAAGTTCACTAACCCCCTTCCTTTCCGTTGCCAAGTCTTGTTCTTTTTTTAATATTTTTGCAGTGATGTACAGGTAAACTCTAGATTTGGGGTTAGTCTGACATCTCTATAATGTTGGGACAGAGGCAAGCCGAACCACTGCTCTATACTGAGGTTAACGCAGATGACTTAGCTGTCGACGCACCATAAAACCTCATTTCTCCACTTACTTAGCAGATTCCACCTGGCTCGCCATTTATACACCGTTTCAACAAGACTATAGTAGTTCTGGATTTTGGAAACCGATACCATGATATTTACGGGGGGTAGCCCACAACTTTCAATTGCAAGCATATTTGTAACTTAAGTCCCCAACCCCCCTTACGTCGACAACTGATATATCCGAGCCACCCACCCCAATTCACCCCACCAAACTGTGCTGTCGATAACTTTGTCAGATTAGCTTAGTAAGTCCACTAGAAAACCATTTTTACGACATTGTTACGGCATTTCTGTATTGCGGCGTTATTGCCTTGTGGCATTATTGTGTTCGGTGTTAACACTCACAATGTTGTTTCACGTGCAGTGTTTTTATTAAACATCATTTTCACTTTTTTATTCCCGCGGCATATTGTCGCACGGCATTATTCCCTTGGTGTTTTGACGTGGAACCTAATATGTAGGTATTAACGTTGACTAGGGCCTTTTCAACGCAGTTTTCACGTGACTGTAGTATTCTTGTCGGCAGAGCATTTATTAGTGAAGAGCATAACGCAGAAATCATCAGTGGAGTACACAAATTCTTGCAAATCCTGCTAAAGTATGAAATTTGGTACACAAGTCTTTCTTAGCAGTACAAATCGAACCACCCATGGACTCCGCATGAAATATTCTAAAGGGCGATGGTGGCCCCTCCCACCAGCACTCCTTGTGCCCCCTCCCTGAGGCTTGGGCAACCAATTCGTGCAGATCAAAGTAAAAACATGAAATTTGGTACACAAGTCATTCTTAGCAGCATAAATGGAATCAGCCACGGAACCCCCATGATATACTCCCAAAGGGCCTCCAGCACCCCCCCCCCCCCCGTTCCTCCTTTCACTGAGGTTTGGCCAATGAATCATTGCAACAAATCGAGCTAAAAATATGAAACTTGGTACAAAAGTTTTTCTTAGCAGTAAAAATCGAACCAGCCATAGTCCCCCCCATGAAAAACCTCCAAGGGTCCCCAGGACCCTCCTCCCCAACACCACCCTGTGCCTCCTCCCAGAGACTTGGGCAAGATTTTCTTGCAGACCAAGCTAAAAAATGAAATTTGGTACAGAAGTCATTCTTAGCATCATAAATTGAACCAGCCATGGAACCCCGATGGTATACCCTCAAGGGTCCACAGTACTCCCCTGTACTCCCTCCCTGAGGTTTGATTAATAAATTCTTGCAATCGAGCTAAAAGTATGAAATTTGGTACACAAGTCATTATTAGTAGTACAAATCGAACCAGCCATGGAAGTACACATGAAATACCCCCAAAGGGTCCCTAGTACATTCCTCCATGTTCCCCTAGGCTTGACCAACAAATGCAAATCGACCTAAAAGCCTGAAATTTGTTACACAAGTCATTCTTAGCCTATCAAATCAACCCATCCATGGAACCCCCATGAAATACCCCAAAGATCCCCCCCAGTGCCCCTTGTGCCCTATCCCTGGTGCTTGACGAACAAATTATTGAAGATTGAGCTAAATGCTTGAATTGTGGCACACAAGTTATTCTTAGCAGTATACATCGAACCAGCCATGGAACCCACATGAAATATCCCCAAGTGTCCCCCCAGGCTCTCCCCACCTCCCAGAGGCTTAACCAACGAATTATTGCAAATTGAGCTAAACGCTTTAAATTTGGTACACACGTCATTGGTATTAGTACAAATCAAAATAGCTATGGAACCCCCTTGTCCACCCCCCCCCCCCCCAGTCCTCCTCCCTGAGACCTGACCCACATAAAAGAATGACATTTGGTACACAAGTATTTGTTAGCAGTACAAATCAAACTGACTATGGAACTTCCGCGAAATACCTTAAGGCCCCCCATTCACGCAACATTAAACAGATACCGAAAAATTCTTGTTAATCATACTAAAAGCAAGCATTGCGGCACACTAGTGAATCGAACCTAGCAGAAGAAATCGAACCAGCTATGGATCCACACGAAATACCACCAAAGCCTCCCCAACATCCTGTCTTGTGCACCCCCATGAAGCATAGATGACGAACAAATTCTTGCTGAATGTACTAAAAACATGCATTGGAGCTGTAGAAATCGAACTACATACGAAACCCCACGAGATAAACCAAAGGCCCTTAGTGTCTCCCTGTGTCCTCTCGAAGAGGCTGATGACCACTAAATTCTAGTTCGATTTGTACTGCTAATAATGACTTGTGTACCAATTCATATTTTAGCACGATCAGCAAGAATTTATTGATCAATAACCTAATACAAGTGACTGTAGTGAGGTCACAGGAATGTGCCTTAGGGGTATCTCTAGGGTTTTCGTAGCTAGCTGAACTGACTTGTGTACCTTATTTCATGGCTTTTAGCTTGATATGCAGATTAGCCAAAATTCTGGCTCGTAACCATTGTACTACACCTAGGGATCGAACCAATAAACCGATGTTCAAGTTTTAAAGCTTAAAACGTAGGTATGAAGAAGGCCTAGGGATTTTGAACACTATGTGATTACAATTGTTGTTGTTCTTCTTATTGACGAAATTTTGCTCTCAACTAGATATCGAACCAAAAAACTATTTTCAATTTTTATAGCTTAAAATTTAGTATTAAAAAGGCTTCTTTATAACGATTATTTTCAGGTGAATAAAATATTCCTTTTATTGTATTTCTTGCTGGAACCAAAAAATAATGGATATTAGTATTAAAAAACGCTTAAGCATATATAGGCCTTAAAAAACTTAAAGTTCTAAAGGAACTGATGTTAGAAAAGACATGTAAGCAATCAGCATCACACTAATACGTGTAAAAGTAGCTCCAGCTTGTTCTTTGGGAATCTGTAGATTCTTTTACATGTATTAGTGCGAAGCTGAAGGCTTGGGTATTATTTTCTAATGTCAGTTCCTTTCGAGCTTTAAGTTGTTTGATGCTTACATCCGTATTTTATATGGTGAAGCGATTTTTGATACAAGGCGATACTATGTTTGAGCTTGGTTTGTCTAAGCTGGTTTCACTTTCAGAATAATCCCTCGGATTCGTGAATTTGAACATAATTCTGATAGTCCAGCGATTTTTTTCGATGTGCAGATTTCAGATTTGCCAGAAAAAAATCTGGCTGCATTTCTCTATACCTCTTTTATATGTAAATTGCGAACATATCCTGACTGATTGTAGGCAGGATAACATCTAAATGATGCCTGCATTTCAAACTGTGTGACAGACAAGAAGGTCATCCCCTACTTACTATTCCTCCATAACGAAACTGTTGTGAAGCTGCTGCCTTCCTATATCCTCAGGTTCTCAAAGCACTGTCTGCTACTAAACCTAGTCACAGTGCTAGACTAGATGAGTAGTCTGCTTTATTTTACAAAGAGGTAAATATGAGGTTTGTGCTGCTCTTCCACCTATTTATTACATTTTATTACAAACAGACAGAATACCTGATATATGGAAAAGCTGCGTAAGAAACACATTTAAAAAAGTGTGAGGCAGAATTTCCCCCTAAATTACAAACCTATATCATATACTTGTTTCTCATGCAAAATTAGGGAAAAATTAATCAGCTCCTGCATGGTATCTTATATTAAGGCAAACAATTTTACAATTGTTTATCGAATTAACTACTAAAGAAACTGCTGACGATATATTTGCGTCAACAAATAGTAGATTATGCTCGTACTGTGGCGTTCTTCTGCTGCAGTGGATCTTTTACAGTAGTTTGCCGACTGAAAAATGTCGATTTCACGCATGAAATGTACTAATTACACCCTGGAAATCAAATAATAAGTTACCTTATTCTAGAACATTTAAAGACCTGAGTGTCTGGGTCACCTTTGACTTGAAATTTGGGACATATTTTGACCAAATTGTTAACCCTGCAAACCACGGTTGCTAGGTTGTGGAATTTGTTTAATGCAGGATGCTTGAACACCCTGGTTTTATCTAAAACTATATAAATTGCGTCCACTTTAGAGTATGCAAGTACTGTATGATCCCAATAAAAGTTAGATGAAATCGACCGTCTTGAAGCAGTACAACTTCACTTCAAGTCATGACGTGGCTTGAAAATTAAATCCTGTTCTGAAAAACTGGTGATTACTACCTAGGGTTCACTGGAGCTTCGGTGGCTGAAGGCAGAGATATTTTACTTTTCCCTTAGACTGCAATAGTTAAATTCAATTTTTCGATGCTTTTCGAACCGCAGCTCGGCAGGCATTAACGTGCGTGCGAAATGAACCAAGGTGTAAAGGTGGCAGTCCCTAAAACTTGTAACCGGTACTGTTGAGAAGCACTGTCGTAAATTCTATTTTGCCAATAGTTTTTTGCTGGTGTGATATGACCTTCCTGATAAGTAGGTTGCTTTACTGTCAGTTGGGGAATTAAAACTAGGCTGAAGTATTTTAATTTGAACTAAGATGAATTATTTTAATTTGAAATATTTTGTCCCATCCCAAACATATCTTAAACCGACTCTGTGACCACCTAATATTGTTATGTTCGTTTGTTCCCTCTAGCTGATTATTGTGTTTTATGATAACGCTGTGTGCCTATTTGTCTTGGGATAGGAATAGTTTTTCATCTTATTTCTTTTACTGACAATGTTCTTGTTGGCGGCTTTTTGCATAATTATTTTAATTGACAATAGAATTACTACTAGTACCTCACAAGCTTTCTTTTGCTGCTGCAATAAAGTTATCTATTATTATTATTATTATTATTATTATTATTATTATTATTATTATTAATATTATTATTATTAATATTGCTAACATTATCAATACATAATGTTGTATATGAAGACTTCAAACAATACAAAGAAAATTTAATTATTGAAGAAGAAAAGCAAAATGCATTCATATAAATGTAAGAATTTGCAAGAAAAATTGGGAAAAAGTACTAATTTACTGAGAAAACAGTGATGTTCTTTGGAATGTAATAGCACTTACAGAGAACATGAAATCAGGAATTATAATTTAATTTTACAAAATATGGTGTATGCAGAAAAGATTAAATTAGTGGAGGTGTAATGGTATGTATCAAAAAAGATTAAATTGGGAAAACATCATCTGAATGCATTACAATTGTGGGATAAAAGGAAATGGTATTATTATAAACACCAATGAATGAATATACACCATAATAACCAGCAATAGAAAACCGTCATCAAATTGCAATGCTAAAAATCTAAACTGAAGAACTAAAAAAAAATTTTAAAAAAGGAGAAAATAAGAGAGAGATACAATATTTTTTTCTAGGAAACGTTAACTTCTAATACTCATACAGAGACCCATAACGAGAGTAAAAAAATGATTTAACTAAATTCGAAAACTTAATGGCTTATTCTGGTTACGCTCAACAAATTATGGTTTACAAAAGAGACAAAATTAGTTATAAAAAATTGACTTCAGATATTCTGAAGTGAAAAAACTTTTTAAAGTTCATTTTCTTATAGAGAGAGGGAAGCAGCTGTCACGTTGTTAGACTGGCGGGAAGGCAGCAACAATGCAAGAGTAGAAGCCAGGCCAGCTGGTTCGACAATATAATAAGGACACTTACGTCTAACGGTGATAAGGAGACAGTAGAGAGTGGGGAGCAATCCTTAAATGACGACAATATTCTTACAGCCAACTCAAAAATCACATAGGCTGAAACTCCAATTGTTTGTAGTCAAGCTCTACTGGAGATTATAAGGCAGCTTCTAGATACTTATAAGCGAGTTCACAAGTGCTATAAAAACAGCGAGCTGAAGGCTAACAACATTTGCATTTATAAAAGAACAGGTGGGCAGCAAAAAAGAAGAGAAGGGGAGAATAAGCTCGGCATTCATAGTATCGGGCTTCCCGATGGCATTAAGCTCCATATCACATTTTATCGGTAGCTACTTTGCTTGATTGCTCCTTGCTGCACCGATCTCTTGTCTAAAGTGGCATTGCGTCCAAAATCCGCTTGCTTGCGTCCTTTACGTCATCACGTAATCGCTCGTCATCCCCGTAGTCTTTCGTCGTTACGCATGTCGTCATTAATTTAAAATAAATAAACTCTAAATAAACGCCTAAATATTAATCTTGCCTATTACATTAATGCTAGCTAATCAAGTCCTAATTCTTAGTGAACTATTTAATTTATTTGCTTATGCTTATAACGATTTGTCATCTTTTGTTTGATAACTGCCTCGACAATTCCAATCGGGTGTTTATGCAAATTCACCAACATCCGAGATCACCTGGCGTTCGAGCACATTTTTCTAGTGTATCTCCTGCGTTGTCGAGAACGGTGCATGCCGCCTCTGATGGTCAGCCTGCTCGGCATTTTGCTGGGAACGCTTGGCTGGCTGCACTTTTAATATTTTAACCATGTTTGTCGTTTTAATTTTACTTTAATATCTTTAATCATTGTGCATCGTCCGTTCATGAAGTTTGCTGCTCCGGCGAAGGGACTAAATTCTGCAACCGTTCCGTCAGACTCCTTCAATGATGAACTCTGCCATTGAAAAGGTAATTTACGAGCTAAATCATTATCGTTATTGCTAGTCAATAATCTTTATCCGTAGCCTCAGTAAATTAGACCTCATTAGCAGTTTTTGCGTTCAGTTTAGTCCCTGGGCCATTTTTCTAGAAGAGGTGAGATGTCTTGAATCTCCGGTGCTAAAATTTCAAAGTGTTGCGTTGGGTACCTTTTAACTTTATGTCTTGTGTTCACAGTTTTCGCAAAGTTATAGGCAAGTGCGTTTCAACAGAAAACTTGCTAGGCAAGCCCATGGCATGTTTTCTACACTTTTCCGTACCACTTGTATAGCGTAACGAGATGTCCCCCCCCTTCTCAAGTTCACCAGTTGTAGTTTAAACCGTTACATGACGCCATATTGTTCAATATCCCGTAACGAGATGTTTTCAGTGCTTCCCTAGGCCTATTTTTGACCGACCATAGTTCAATTAAAGGTGCATACCTGCAATATTCCCGTAACGTGAAGTCTGTGCCCGCAATATCCCGTCACGTGATGTCTTACTGACAATCATTAATAATAACCCTGCGTACATCGTTATTTCAAAAAACCACTGTAACTTTTAAAGAGATTGTTACTATGATTTGATTAAACCGCACTTTTCGTAAAAAAAATCGTCTGTGTTTGGATTGACCCATTGCTCTTTGCCAAGTGTCCTTTTTGAATTGTGGTGCTCACGGTTTAACTTTAACTAATTTTTGCTTGTCTTAATGTTCATTCGTGGCCTTAAAACCCCACTAGTGAACCCGGGACCTCTGCGGAACTCGACCCCTAGATTTTTATTTTCCCCCGCTGTCGGCCACCTAAAGACATGGGAAGATGTTGTCTCTAATTGTACCATCATGAGCGATAATAGTTTGTAACGAAAAACATGTCCAATTATGTTTCGTCGCATTTTCTCCGTAATTCATTCAGCCGAAGTAATTGTACGTCGATGTGTACCACTGGTTAGCACAGCACAAATACACGTAACAAACATAAACTAAAAGAAACATAGAATACTTGTAATGGTTTTTTTAATGGATTTGGTTGATAGGTCGGTTTTAATTAGGTTACTTACGGAATTTGGGTGTAGGTAAAAGCGCCGACAATAGTAGTAAATTTCTGGATTCTCATTTTTTGTACAGATAGCTACTTTTAGCTTTTTGCACGTAGTAGCATCAAGAGGATTTGCGCATCCCCATCGTTTCAAGCGTTTATGCAGAAGCAACATTCACGCGTGTGTTGGCCATATTTTTTTCCCCGTTGTGTTGTTGCTTCACGATGTTTCATAAACGAGACTAAAGTCTAATTTGGTCTTGATGTTTACTAAATTAAACTCATTAAATTGTAAAGGATCAGTTATTACAATAAAACCAGCAGAGCATTATTTAACAGTAAACACCACAATAAAATTGCTTACAAATATCTATAAAAAATATTGTTGGACAATTAGGAACAGTTAATTAGAAGATATTAAACATTTTAGAAGATAAAGGTGAAAATACACAAATATTCAAGTTGTTATCTTAAAAAAATCATAGGAGTTACCGATTCAAAAAGAAGGACACTACAAAAATAAAATAAAATTCCTCCGAAATAAGTAGATGAAAGAAGAATAGTTAAAGCAATCAACAACAAAAAAATCTTTCACGGAATTTTATAAATATGATAAGAAGAGTTATTATAAAAAAGCTAGGGATTAATTTAGAAAAATATAAAAACTAGAAAAAAGAAAATAGAAACTGCAAAAGAGAAAAACAGTAAGGCAACTATTTTGAAATGAAATAAAAAATATGTAAAAAGGTAAGGACGATATGGAAGATATCAACATATGTAATGGAAGATATAGACAGTTAGTATAACAGTTTAATATTATGCATATAGTATGAGTAAGCAAAAAATGTTTTGATGATCTGTAAAATGTTGAAATGCTAACACATAATTATTATGGGAACTACTACTTTAATTAAGTTGTAATTGAGCTTGTTTGAAAGAAAAAAATTAAAACTATTTTTTTAAGTTGTAATTTTAATATATGTAATGGTTTTCCGCTAAACTGCAGAAGAATGCAAGAATAGTACTAATATTGACAGGGTTTCACCCTTTTTTGGGTTTATAGCTGCCAACAACTAAAGTTATTGTAATGACTTATGGGGACATAATACATTCTATACTTTACTGCCATTTATTTAAAAAAAGAAAAAGAAAATTCATCCAGTACATAAGGAGATATGAAAGAAAAAGCACCCATTTTGGAGGTAGGAAGGGCAACTATCTTATTTATCCCAAAATTTTCAATAAAATACTGCATTTAGCTCCATAAACCATAAGACAAAAAGTGTAACACATTTAATTACCTGTAATCTGACGTTTTAGAGATATGAGCAAAAGAACTGCCATATTGGACAGATGGCATCAGATATTGGCTTTTTTAATAAATTTCGTTAACCATTGCTCAGGTAAAAAAATATATTCTGTCCCAAAATAAGTTTAATGTTTGAAGTTTGAAGTTTAATGGAGGAGAATCTTAGGGTCTTGGTTTTAGTACTACTGCCCAAAAATTAAATAATTACGTGTGAATTAATATTTTAATTTAGGTTTTGTTACCATTTAAAGGTTTAAAATTACGGGGAGTTACTATACAGGCTTTGCGGCCCCTTTAGCCATTTCACCAATGGGTACAAAATCCCGTGAACCTCTCGTCTTCCATTTCTTGTTTATCCTACCCCTCTTTGTGAGTGTTTTAAAATGATAATCTGATCAATCC